>WNNJ02000870.1:0-23771 GCA_012934845.2 Pomphorhynchus laevis | reverse complement strand
CTTGTAATCGAATTTATCTTGTAATCGAATTTATCTTGTAATCGAATTTATTAATAATAAAGTAATATATAGTAATAATAAAGTAATAATAAAGTAATAATAAAGTAATAATAATAATGATTTTTTTTTAAGTGAAAACTGATTTATTGAAAATTTACAATGATGATTGTTACTCTCAAATGGGCCGTAATGTTTATAAATGTTTAAACAACAAGTTTTCTCAAGCTATTGTCGCGCCATTATAATAATAATGTCGCGCCATTTCTCAAGCCATTATAATAATGCAGCGATTTATTTCCCATTTCGCCTTTCGGCTGGGCAAAATTTAAAATACAATAAATTAAATCAATTACTTGAAATCAGAAATCCGGCGTCTGAACATTTAGCGTACGTTGTTATAGATTAATTCTGAAGTTTGAAATCGGGCCATGAGTGCAACGGTGCGCAAGAAAAAAAAATGTTAAGCATCAATCAAAGTTAGGCGATTTCCTAGTCCTCCTTTGTCGACTTGTTCTAAAGGCCACGAAGATAATACGGGGCATGCGAAAGCATGCAAAAGAGCTGAACACTCTTTTGAGCAAAATCGACAGCGACAGTGAGTCGAGCGAGAGTGAAAAGGGAGTCGAATTGAACAAAATTTGGCGTGGTAGCCGTCTAAAGATAAACGCCAAACCAGCGGACGCTTTTGGTATCTTGGATTTCTCCAATAAATTCGATTACAAGATAAATTCGATTACAAGATAAATTCGATTACAAGATTATTATTATTATTATTATTTTGAAAGCAAATAACAATCCTCAATTAATGCCAAAGGGCAAACCTGCGACTGAGCTGAAATGCTGTTCATGCAATGGCCCAAACGCGAAATGCAAAGGCTGTCAGTGTGCTAAGAAGAAAATATTTTGCTTAAACTGTTCCGCAGTAAATTGTACAAATCATCATGTTGATTCCAGTCCAACTGATATAACTAATGTGTCTATGTCAACCATGAAACAAACTAATTCAAACCTATCAATGTCATATTATAGAGGTTGTCATGTTGCTCATCCACTAATTATCGATTGCACATACGATACATCAGGAGACTCTGAAAATTTATCCGTGATCGACATCTTTACGAGAGTTGTACATTGGCAACCTAACTTATTCAGACTTCCGAAATGTATAGAATCCAAAAAATTTATATCAGAGCTTGCACGTATATACAGGGATTCGTTAACTAATTCGGAAGATTTTCATAAGTACATAATCTTTAGTCATCTAATTCTACAAAGGAACGTACGTAATACTATTAAATCATTAAAAGCAACTTTATCACGACGACTAGATCTGTGGTTCAAGAATGAATTTGGTAAATTATATGCGGAAGCCTTGGCGCTGCAAAGTATGAAAACATTGAAAGTGAAATCACCAAAAACAAACGACTGGCGCAAAAGCTTCATCTCACTAGTAGAGAGCTCTAGATTGAGCACAGCAATACATCTTTTAGATCCTGAGTCTAAAGTTGGAGTTCCCTTGCTACCTGATGATTTGGTTGGTTCTAGATCCGTACGAGAATTATTACTTGACAAACACCCTGCGCAGGCTCCATTGAATCCAGATGCTATTAACTGGAAGGTCCAAATTACTGCTCCAAGTTTCCATTCAGTGATATTCGATTCTATTAACAGTGAATTAATTATACACATGGCCAAACGGGTGAAAGGTGGTGCAGGTCCTTCTGGCTTAGATGCGTTAGCTTGGATGAATATGCTAACAAAATTTGGTAACGAATCAATACAATTGGCTGAAGCTCTCTCAATATTTGCACGGTCTCTAGCAACTGAACACTTGCCTAATGATGTTACAAAAGTACTGACTACTAATAGATTAATTGCCTTAACGAAAGAATCAGGTATAAGGCCTATAGGCATTGGAGACGTTAGTAGAAGAATAATGTCAAAGGCTATTCTCTCTCTCCTTTCAGACGACATACAACAAGTTTGTGGACGATTACAAATGTGTGCTGGTCAGCGAGCCGGAGTTGAGTGTGTCACCCACGCAGTTCGTGATTGCTTGTTCAGAAATCCTGACGCAGTTCTTTTGACGATCGACGCAGATAATGCATTTAATAGAATTAACAGATCAGCAGCTCTTATTAACATTTCTCGCATATGTCCATCGATGTCTACAGTATTGCACAACCTCTATGATAGTCCATCCCAATTATCGATTGGAAATGAATTTATAACATCTTACGAAGGCTTCACACAGGGCGATGTACTATCAATGTCTGCTTACGCAGTAGCGACCATACCGCTATTGAAGGTCATCGAAGACAAATTCCCTCGTATCAATCAATTCTGGTACGCGGATGATGGTAATTTAGTCGGTGAAACTAATCAAATCTACAACTCATTCAAATTTCTATGCGAACACGGACCTGCTTTTGGATTCAATATAAATAAAGAAAAGTGTGTGCTGCTAACTACACCTGATAAAGCCACTGATATGTACAAACTGTTTAAAGACACAGGAATAAAAATCGCCGTCGATGGAACCATAGTATTGGGTGCTCCGATCGGGGATGATAATTATATTCACAAAACGATAAGCTCCAAAATTTCTAAATACTGCTTACTTGTTGATCGTTTAGCTGACGTCGGTGTTATTGATTTACAGGTAAGCTATGCTAGTATGACCAGAGCTTTGCAGCATAAATATATACACATGCAACGAACGACGAATTGCTTAAATGGCTGGTTCGATGAATTAAATGATACTATTCGGCGTCGCTTTGACGAACTTTTTAATTTGAACTCAACGAACGACAATTCCATGTGGCCATTATTTTCGCTCCCATTAAGACATGGTGGTCTAGGCATAGTTGACCCACGAGTCACAGCACAAGTAGAGTTCGAAAACTCTGAGAAGCTATGTCTTCCTTATTTAGGCGGCTTGTATGGGGTTGAGTTAAAGGCGGAGCAAGATAAGTATATTTCCCAGATACGCACATCAAAAAACGAGATGCACAAATCGCTACTTATGGATAAGCTATCTGATTTAGATAAAACTACTATATGCATATTGGAGCACCTACAAGTCAAGGGTGCTTCCTCATGGCTATCCACGTATCCTACAAATGACCGTTGTACTCGTCTTAATAATATGGAATTTCGGGATGCAATTGGAGCTCGGTACAATAGACTGTCTTGCGATGTTCCCTTACATTGCCCATGCGGTGAACGAACATCACTGGCACACTCACTAACTTGTCCAACTGGAGGTCATCCTTCGATTAGACACGATTTGATTCGTGATATATTATCCAATACCATGACCGAAATTTGCGATAATGTCCAGACAGAACCAGCTTTGAAATCAGTACATCATAGTATCGTGTTCGAGCGCACAAGCACTTCTAGAGATCATGAAGCACGTTTAGACATTGCTTGCTATGGATTTTACGGAGGTCGTTCTGAGCGAACTTTATTCGACACATGCGTATTCAACGCATTCGCGCCGTCCAACCTCTCGAAGTCAACAACGTCCGCCTTTGAATTCCACGAAAAGCGAAAAATCGCAAAGTATCAAGAGAGAGTCATACTAATAGAGAGGGCAAACTTTGCGCCATTGGTGTTTTCTTGTTTTGGTGGTGAAAGTAAATCGTCGGTCACGATAATTCAGCGCATTGCTCGTAAATTGGCAATTAGAAAAAGACACACATATGCAGAGGAATTGACACGTCTTCGGTCAACGATTGGCATACAACTGGCTCGCTCAATTTCTTTATGCGTTCGGGGTGCCCGTTCTGCTCGCAATCGCCCTGCGCGCTAAATGAAAAAACGTACAATATTCTTTTAAATTATTTGACGCATCACGTTTTTTTGTGTTTGTTTGTACATTTTGGAGTTCTTATAAAAAAATTATTCTCTTAAAAAAAAATATTATAATAATAACTTTTTTTTATTTATTCGAAAATTTTACAAGCATTGTTACCCGCAAATGGGTCATATAATATTAGCGTTAATAACATTGATAAAAATACGTTTGAATATTTATGCGTCTCCTTGACGTTCCATTGCTTTCAGCGTGTAAGGGAAATTAATAATAACAGAAATTAATTATTATTATTATCAAGTCTGTTATTTTTTTTTTTTTACAACAAAATGTTTATTTATTTCCAACGACATTATCTCTACAATAATAATATCATCAATACAATTATATTACAATTATATCACCACTCTACAGTGTGATAGTTCGCAGGTCGGTTTCTTGCTGATCTGGGACCGCGAATGCACATTGAAATGCATCTTGCATGTTGCAGGCTTATCTTCTCCCGTATCCGAGTCAATTCTTGTGCGTAGATAGATTCCTTCTTGACGGCCAGTTTTCTGGATAATCTTTTTATCATTGTAGATGCCGATTTGCTCTCACCTCCTAAACTTGAATATACAATAGGGGCGAAATTTGCGCGTTCTATAATATCCACCCGTTCTTGGTATTTCGAGCATTTCCGTTGTTCGTGATACTCGAAGCTTGGTGTGGTTTCCCTGGTAAGATTTGACGGAGCGAACACGTTAAAAACGCAAATGTCGAAGAAAGCTCGCTCCGAGCGTCCACCATAGAAACCACGGCAAGATATATCCAGTCGTGCTTCACGATCAGTCGTCGTTGATCTTCTCTCAAAGTGAATGCTTGGATCCACTGATCTGAGTAGCGGTTCGATTTCAACGCCGTCACATATTTGGGTGAGCGATTTTGCGAGAATATCGCGGGTTGCGTCGTGTCTTATCGACGGATGACCGCCATTGGGGCAGGAAAGGCAATGTGCCAGTGAGGTCGACGAACCACATGGGCAAAGGGAGGGGGCATCTTTGGTTAGAGTGTTGTACCGTGCGGCAACAGCATCACGAAATGTTGTATTGTCTATTCGAGTTTGTGACTCTCTTGTGGGGAACGCAGAAAGCCAGGAAGATGCGCCTTTTATCATTGTGTGTTGAATAATCCGTCTCTTTATGATATCATATGTAGGAAGTTGGGCTAGCAAAGAGGCCTTGTATTGTGTTTTCTTCCGCCTGTGAACTTCGTTGGCTCGGAAATCTTGCTCTAGTTTAAGTTCCATTCCTTGTAATCCATTTAAATAAGGTTCACATAGATGTCCAGAATTTTCACATTCAACGCCAGCACTCATATATGGATCGATGATGCCGAGGCCACCACAATGTAGGGGTAAAGAGATGAGAGGCCATAGCGATCCATCCGAATCATCGAGGCCGAATATGTTGTCCGAGGAGGATCTGATGGATTCCCGCAACGGGGCAAACCAATCTGATGAGCATTGAGTTGTTCTTTGCGTGTGAAACCACTTGTGCTGTAACGCTTTAGTGAAACAGGCATATGCTATCTGCAGATCTAAAATTCCCACATCGGCTAATCGTTCGACCAAGTTGCAAAACTTGTCTACTTTTGATTCTACGACCTCGTATACGTATTTGTCTACTCCAATGGGTGCGCCTAGTATCACAATTCCGTCCGTTCGGACTTCTACATTTGTTCCGTTAAATTGTTGGCATGTGTTAGCTTCTTCCATTGTTGGCGTAAATATTGAACATTTCTGGGGATTTACGTGAAATCCAAACGCTGGGCCAATTTTACACAGTAGATCGTATGCAGCTCTGATTTGGATAGGAGAACCAATCAAGTTGCCGTCATCGGCGTACCAAAGTTGCCGAACTTGAGGGAACTTTGTGGAAATGTGATGTATTATTGGCAGTGTGGCGATCGCAAATGCGGGCATGGCTAGGACGTCACCTTGTGTAAATCCTTCTTGTGATTTAACGAATTCGCCTCCGACAGATAGATTAGAAGGGTGGTCGTAAAAATTATGCATGACTATAGAAAGCGACGGACATATTCGATCAATATTGCAAAGGGCCGCCTCTCTATTAATTCTGTTAAATGCGTTGTCGGCATCAATTGATAGAAGAATATGATTCGGATTGTTTGTAAGTTCATTGCGGATGGCTCGTGTAACGCATTCCACGCCAGCTCGTTGGCCTGCACACATTTGACTTCTTCCACATACCTGCTGTATGTCTTCCGAGACCATGGATAATATAGCCTTCGTCATTATTCTTCTGCTAACATCACAGATTCCTATTGGTCGAATTCCAGTTTTCTTTGTTAATGCGATTAGCCTGCATGATGTTAGAGCCTGTGTAATGTCCATTGGTATGCGCTCTGTCGCTAATGCTCTTGTGAATGAGGCTATGGCCTCAGCAAGTTCATCTGATTCTCTCCCGAATTTTGAGAGCATATGTGTCCAGGACTGTGCGTCAATTCCTGAGGGACCTGCTCCACCTGTGACACGTTTGGCCATACAGACTATTAGTTTCTTGTCTATGGAGTCAAAAACCACGGGATGAAAGCTATGTGGCGGGATAACATGATTCCAGTCAAGAGCATTACTGTTTAATTTTGCTGCAATGGGATGTTTGTCGAGGAGTAGCTCTCGAACGGTCGTAGGACCGATCATGTCATCAGGATTTAGTGGGGTTCCGGTTGTTGCATCTGTGTCTAGCAAATGCATCGCTCCATTTAATCTTCCACTCACTACCAGACTGGTGAAATTCCTGCGCCAATCGCGTGATGTACTGTTTGGTCTTTTACGTCGACTGAATTCTTGCAAGATATACGCTTCCGTGTAAAGAGATGTAAACTCGTTTTTTAGCCAAAGGTCTAATCTTCGAGACAGTATTACTTTGAGGGTCTTATGGGAGGTGCGAATATCTCGTTGGAGAATCAAATGTCCGATTACAATGGCTTTTGTAAAAGATTCCTGTTGAGACCAAGATTCCCTATATATACGGGCAAGTTCTATTATAAAACGTTTCGACTCCGCACACCTAGGTAATCTGAAGAGATTTGGCTTCCAGTGAACCACTTGCTCAAAGATGTCGGTAATCGAGAGTGTGATTGGAGTTTTGTCTGTTTCTCCCGTAGCTTTCTGGATTTGTGTCTGGTCGGCTCCTGACCTTACGGTGCCGCTTATTGGGCAGCTGAGGATCTTGTTTCCGCAATTGGGAGCCCGGCAGTTACTGCATTTTGTATCGGTCTTTGCGCATCGGCATCCTTTACATTTCGCTGCCGGTCCATTGCACGTGCAGCAAGGAGTTACCGAAGAGGGTTTCCCTCTAACCATGCCGATTGTATTATCTCTGATTGTTGCGGCGGACTCGTTGATATTCCGTCTGCTAGACAGAGCCCCTGTATCCCGGGATGATCGCGTTTGTATAGACGAAGTTTCTCGGGAATGGGCAGTAGATACACACTTCCCTTTGTAGAGAAACCAGAGCCCTTATACCCTGGGATGGTTTGTTAAACTGTTAGTTTTCGTGCGAGTGTGTACCCCGGGAAGTACCCTGGGCGTACGATCCTTTATATTTCCTTGCCCCTTACGCTCGCTTCGCTAGCTCTGTTATCAGAACGGTGCACATTGATTGTGTATATTAATCTTGTAAGAATTATAATAACCAAGACTTATGTTAAGGTCGAGACTTATGATGAATTATTCTTACGTAAGGTCGAGACTTACGTAAGAATTATAATAACCAAGACTTATGTTATCAAGAAAATTTATAACTGTTCTAGCAAATTACACAAATTACAATAAATTCGATTACAAGATAAATTCGATTACAAGATTATTATTATTATAGTGTACAAGTTACTAGCTAAAATTGTCTTGATTGCTAAATACTTACAAGAGATATCATCAACGAGAAGATAACAAACGGAAGCAAATCGACTTTTTCATTAATCGACTAAAACAACAAACTTAACTACACCTTTAAAAATTACAATTCTGAAGCAAATCACATTTGGTTTTACGTATGGTTCGCGGACAACCATCAGATAAGCACTTGTGTTGCAATTGCAACGGCCCCGCTGCCGTCTGCAAAGGTTGCCGCTGCGCTAAGTCAAACAAGATATGCTTTAACTGCCGCGCACCGAGATGCAGAAACAAAACCTCTAATATCGACGCTACAATTCAATCCAACACGCAACTTGATAATCAACCGACGGATGCTTGTCAGAATGACTTTCTCAACGAGGAAATACCCAGCACCCCTAAATCAATAACCGACTTATTTAACGCAGTAATTCATTGGAGACCAAACCTAATAGAATTGCCACGTTGTTCCGCCAGTCACAAAATAGTCGAGATCCTGGCCAATTTATATTGGGAATCCTCAGAAGCCCAGGCCGACACTCGGACACTACTACAGAAAACAACGGTCTTCTCTCACTGTATTTTGCAAAGAATACCATCTAGAAAAATCTCGCTGATTCGCAAGACTCTCGAGCGAAGATTAGTCAGTTGGCAAAATAAAGATTACGAAACTCTTTATAACGAAGCTTTGTATCTGCAAAGTAATTTCGGATCCCGCAAGCCTCTGCCACCGAGAAGCTGGGTTAAACGTTATCAAGGCCTAGTAACAAAGGGCCAAATAAGAGCCAGCTCGACTGTGCTAGAAGACACGATTGAAACAAAAGCCCTGCATCCACAACATATCATTGATGGCACTTCAGTAATATCAATGCTTCAAGACTTACACCCCGAGGCACATCAAGCTGATCCAGATACCCTCTTGACTACCCCGTTCCCTGGATCCAAAGTACATCATCTCAGCCGGTTCTATGCTCTGGACGAAACACACATTATCAGATCGAGTAAAAAAACCAAAGGAAGCTTGGGTCCGTCCGGAATTGATGCTCGCTCATGGCTTCACATGCTGACAGATTTTGATTCGAACTCACTCAGCCTAGCCAAAGCACTTGCCAAATTCGCTATCTTCGTCGCAACAGAACCACTCACTCCAGGAACTTTAGATGCTTTCACCGCTTGCCGTCTGGTTGCTTTAGAGAAAAAGTCAGGAGGAATCCGCCCCATAGGTATTTGCAATACTGTCAGACGCATTATAAGCCGGGCCATTCTAGATATTGTTCGCAATGACATTCAGGACGTTGCTGGGTCCGTTCAATTAGGGGCTTCTCAAAAAGGCGGTATCGAAGTCGCCATCAGCACACTTAGAGATGAGTTTAACCGTCACGACGACCGCTGTATTTTGTCAATCGATGCTTCAAATGCTTTCAACCGAACAAACAGAGCGGTGGCATTACACAACATAGATTTCGTATGCCCGTCGCTTTCTCGGGCTCTTCGTAATGTCTACGCAAACCCTGCACAACTCATTGTGGGAAGTCAAAGCTTATACTCCACCGAAGGTTTCACCCAGGGCGATCCTTTTGCGATGGCTGGCTTCGCACTGACCTCTCTCCCTTTGATAAAAGCAATTCAACGCAAAGTTCCGTCGGTCTTCCAAAAATGGTATGCAGATGACGCCAACTTTATTGGGACCACTGACGTTTTGAAACAGGTATGGGAAGTGCTTCATACCGATGGACCAAAGTATGGCTATTTCGTAAACACACGTAAGTCTCACCTCCTATCACACCTTCATATTGATCAATCGAACCTCCCCGACCCCGAAATAAAAACTTCCACCGATGGAATCATCATTCTCGGCAGTCCAGTCGGGTCCAACGATTTTGTAAATGCAGCAACCGCAAAACTTCTGTCTACATGGACCACAATGCTGCAACGTCTCGATTATGTTGCCAAGGTAGATCCGCATGTCGCTTTTGCAGGATTAATCAACTCCGTCCAATTTAAGTGGACACACATAATGCGCACCTGCGACTGCTCAGCCACTATCTGGTCGGATCTGTCACACACTTTAATCACACAGCTTCTCCCAAACTTCGTGTCCTGGGACCTCGATGAAGACTGGAAGTCAATATTGTGCTCTCCTTTCAAATTTGGAGGTATTGGTATCGCGAACCCTGCAACCATAGCCACACTTGAACGCAAATCCTCAAACATGCTAATTTCAACCTATAATTCTGGTTCAGGTGGCGATAGCCTAAGAGAGAGGCAGAAAACTATGCTTAGCGAAATCAAGACACTACGATCACTATCGCACCAAGAACGCCTCTCTAAAATTCCGATCTTAGCGATACCCGCAACCAGTAATCTGATCGCGCATGCTGCTCGCAGTGGAGCTTCTTCGTGGTTAAGTGCGCTTCCGCTCAAGCATGAAAATTTTCATCTTTCTTCGAACGAATTCAGGGATGCTTTGAACGCAAGGTATGGACATACTGATCCTAAGATTATTATTATTATTATTAATGTTTCAACAGCACATAAAAGCATGGCTTAATTGGCTGGTTCACTGCAGAAAAAAAGAAAATATAATAAAAGTATCACAAATACGGAAAAGCAGCTTTCCCCATGGCATCCTCCATCCGTAATTTCTTTTTGAATTCGTTGATATTGCTACTGCACACTGTTGACTCTCCAAGCCTATTCCACAGAGATACAACTCGCCGATCAAATTGGACAGCTCGTGATTTTCTTATCCTTTCACGTCGCAGGGTTAAACCATGACCTCGGAGGATATTGGATGAGCGCAAATGAAGACAATCTCGAAGTGGATGATCCAAATCATTAAGAATTTGCCAGACCATACTCATATCGATGTACCGGCGGGTCCACGTGACAGTCTCAAGTCTAAGTGCTTTTAATCGATCAGGGTACGACAAAAATTTTAGTTGCGGTGCTAGCTTGGTAGCTCTATGAAGTACCCTCTCTGAACTAATATGTTCTTTTGAATTTTGGGGATACACACACGGCGCAGCATATAGAAGACGGCTCAACACATGAGCAAAGATTAGCGGACGTAGGGCAAATTGATTGAGTGAAATGAAAGTGCGTCGAAGTTGACCGATTATCCCCAACGCATTTGAACAAGCATGTTCAGTATGTGTGACGGTACTCAAATCACTGTTTATCCACACTCCCAAGTCCTTATATTTGTTCACTCGTTCTATATCACTGCTTTGAAAGCTATAATTAACTAAAGATTGAGCATTTCCGCCACGAACACGTAAATGTTTGCATTTTGATATATTTACAATCAACCTATTGAGCAGAGCCCAATTTTCGACTTCATCGATATCCCGTTGCAGTTTGACTATATCATTGGGTGAACGAATTGCCCGCCAGATTTTCAAATCGTCTGCATATAAAAGCATCCGAGAATCAATCAATTCCGGGATATCGTTGATGTAGACACTAAATAACAATGGACCCAATACTGAACCTTGAGGCACCCCTCAAGGTTCAGTATTGGAGTTAGCAACTGTTAAGATTGGAGTTAGCAACTGCATTTGCGGCACTCGAGTCAGTGTGGCTCATTCCTTATCATGTAGACGAGGTGCTTTGCCTTCGATCCGGCATAATGCAGTCCGCGACATCATCTCACACTATCTTAGCCGCATATCTCACGGCGTAGCTTGCGAACCTCAGCTAACCGAGGTTCCTGAAAATATTACTTTCGAACGAACAACAACCCGTGATCCAAGCGCGCGTCTTGACATAGTTTGTTCCGGGCTACACGGTAGTCGATTTGAGCGAACATTTTTTGATGTTAATGTATTTGCTGCACCTGCTCAATCGAACATATCAAGGAAGCCTGAGTCTGTTTTCGAATACAACGAGAGCCGCAAGAAAGCCAAATACAGTGAACGGATTGCGCTAGTTGAACGAGGGTCTTTCATACCTCTTATTTTCTCCACTTCGGGAGGAATGGGCATTGAAGCGGAAAGATTAATTAAAACCACGGCTTCAAAACTGACGCATCGGTCAACGCGTTATTATTCTGATCTAGCCATAAAGATGAAACGAGACATCAGTTTTGAAATCGCACGATCAGTTTCCGCATGCTTACGCTCGCCACGTTCCAGCTGTTCCAAACCTATTAATCTTATGACAACCCACCACAGCGAGTTTTGCGCTGTGCTCGAAGTCTAATTATGTCTTCTTCACTATGTCTGCGAATGCGCGACGGGAACCTAATTTCTGTAAAATTTACTTTTCTTTTTCAATAAAGTTATTATTCTTAAAAAAAAAAAAATCAAGTCTGTTCAATGGAAATGGTCGTTTCTTCTAAGAACAACAAACTGTAGTGAGAATCAGATACATCCGCTCATAATAACATTGATAAAAATACGTTTGAATATTTATGCGTCTCCTTGACGTTCCATTGCCTTCAGCGTGTAAGGGAAATTAATAATAACAGAAATTAATTATTATTATTATTATTACCAAGTCTGTTCAATGGAAATGGTCGTTTCTTCTAAGAACAACAAACTGTAGTGAGAATCAGATACATCCGCTCCATGCAGCTATAGTGGATAGGCTCATTCCGGCACTTACTCAGAAACAGCTCAACGAGTCACTGAAGATTGTACTAACCAGCCCGTTAGCTTTAGGAGGCCTGGGGATAATGGATCCCAATGCAACTTACACGATGGATTACCTGGCGTCGCAACACATATGCGATTCATATAGCACAGGCTTGGAAGACGGCCAATTAAGAGCACACCAACAACAAATCAGTTTGTCGATCGCAAAGGAGAAATTATGCGTCCTTAGTAATCGCATTACGCAAGCACTGATCGATCTGCCTGAGTCTACGCAGCAAGCTCTGGCCCATGCAAAAATGCCCGGTGCCTCGACATGGCTATCTTCAATGCATGTCGAAAAGGATTATTTCGCGTTGTCACCCACCGAGTTTACAGACTGCATTGCTGTCAGATACAACTGGGATCCGCCGAATCTTCCTCAATTCTGTGTCTGTAGCGAGAAAGCTACCGCCTCACACCTAGTGTCATGTAAACGTGGCGGGTTTCAAATTGCACGCCACGACGCTGTCAGAGACGTTTTGGCGAAAGAATTAACGTCTGTCTGCCGTGGTGTAGGTGTCGAACCGGTGTTAGAGTCTGTTCCAGATAACGTCCATTTTGATCATCCTTCAACCTCCAGGGAAATGAATGCAAGGCTCGACGTAGTTTGCAATGGCTTGTTCGAAAATCGATTCCAGCGAACGTTCATAGACGTTACGATCTTCAATCATCTTGCGGAATCGTATTCTTCGACAACTGCCGGCGCTTACAGATATAATGAACAAAGAAAGATAACAAAATATGCCGAAAGGGTGGAAAAAATTGAACGGGGCTCATTCATCCCTTTTGCTTTATCAACGTCAGGTGGTCTAGCAGAAAACGCGCGCAAAGTCCTACAGCGTATTGCCTTCCTACAATCGAATGCCCACATCTCCTACGGTAAATGCTTGTATCGTCTAAAAAGCGTCGTGGGTTTTACGATTTGCCGAGCAACGTCGCGGTGTATCAGAGGTTTCCGGTCCTCCAGAGGACGACCAGTAATTGATGCCGCCCGAGCGACAGAAAAGACGATGACATCGAATACGACAATACGATGGCGCGACGATGACGGCGGTAACCTATGCGACTTTTCCATAAACTAACTATGATGATTATTTTTGTAATACTTTCTTCTTCTTTAAAAAAAAAAAAAAAATTATTATCAAGAGTTGCTTTAACTCAACAAGGAGTTGCTATGAGGAAGGATGGAGTTAAATATCTAGGAAGTTTTATTGGAGAATATGATTTTGTGCACAACAAATGTTCAGATTTAGTTGAGAAATGGAAGAATACTTTAGATAAACTACAAAGCGTTAGCACTCAGGAGGCTTTCGCTAGCTATCTACTTCTAACAAAGGCGATACAACCCAAATTATCGTATATTGAACGTACGTGCTATATGCAACAAGCGTGGTTAAAGCCATTCCACTCTAAGCTGTTCAATGATGTACTACCTGAAATGCTGGGATACATAGGTCAGGACAACGAAGCTGAGATGATAATATCACTCCCGAATCGTTTTGGAGGGCTGGGAATCATAAACCAATTAAGAACGTGCGGTTCAGAGTATGAAAACTCGGTCAAGATTTGTAATCCCGCAATGAAAGGTCTAATAGGTGATGACTTGGAAACCCAGCAGAAGCAAATATACAAAGAAATCAAAGAATGTAACAAGAGAGAGACAGTACGATACAGGCAAAGTATAATAGAATTATCACCCAGAGATCTATTTACAATTTTTGAAAACGCGAGCAAAAGTGGAGCTTCGGCGTGGCTCAGCAGTAATCACGGAGCTAAAGATTTGTTCCTTAATACTCGCGAGTTTCACTATGCTCTGTTAGCTCGTTATGACTGGCAAACCTCGAATCATGGAAGGTGTGAATGCGGTAAAAGCAATGAAGTCGCACATATACTGTCTTGCAGAACTGGAGGAATGACATTTGTACGCCACAATAGCATTAAGAGTGAACTTGCGAATCAAATTCAAAAAGTATGTCGAAGGGTAATCCAAGAACCAATATTACAGAATGTACCCGAGACCACGTCATTTGAAGCAACATCGACGACTAGGGATCGTAATGCAAGGGCAGACATTGTGTGTAACGGCCTATTCGGACATGTGACGGAGCGGTCCTTCCTGGACATTTGCATTTTTAATAGTTTTGCTCCATCGTATGCAACGAGTCACATGTCAAATCCCTTTGTATATCACGAGGAAAGGAAGAATGGCAAATACAAAGAACGTATAAACAGAATTGAGCGGGCTCATTTTCATCCATTTGTTATGTCAACAACGGGTGGATTGGGAAACGCGGCTAACACTGTGTTAAAAAAGGTAGCATCAATGCATGCTTTGCAAGGACCACAGAATTACGCCGAGATAATACACACATACAGATGCCGTTTGTCGAGAATGATGGCTCGAGTAGTATCAATGTCCATGCAGGGCGTTTGTAGCCAGACGCTAGAATTGTAAAACATGACAAATCATAAATGTATTATTATTAATTTATCAATTTTTTTTTTTTTTAAAAAAAAAAATTATTATTATCAAGATAGTTTTTCATTTTTCATAATAATTTTTTTTTTTTTTTATAATATAAATTATTCAATAATAAGACAGCTTAAAGGTTACCCTCTAATGGGTACAAAGTGGCAATTCAAATTCTGAATTTTTAGTTCAAAGGGAGTTGATCGTACAAATCGACTTAGAGTGGTGCGTCCTTATCGTGAATTAGAGTTCCTGGTTCTTGATACCTGTTTCGCATAGCCATCGATGTGGATTTTATAATAAGGAGTGAAATCCTGGCTCTTTCTTGACGGATCAAATCGGGATATGAAAGGTTGTTGTTGCTCGCTTTAAGTGAAGATATGCGCTTAAGTATCGAGTCCGCTATCTTTCCAATACCACCAACAGTTGAGAAAATCAACGGGTGAAATGAAGCATTTTCTATTTTCGCAATCCGCTCTGTATATTTTGCCTGCTTCCGATTTTCATGGTACTTGAAGGGATCCTTCATTGTATCCAAGGAATAAGACGGCGCTAGGTTGTTGAAAACGCATACGTCCATAAAGGACCGCTCCGTCAGATTCCCGAAGAGGCCAGTACATCTTATATCTGATCTTGCCTCTCTGTCCCGTGATGTGGCTTGAGATTCAACAATGACTGTGTCTGGAACCGGGAGCAATACTGGTTCTGTACATACGAGTCGACAGGTTTCCTTGAGTGATCTAGCAATCTCGTTAGCGACACTGTTGTGACGAATGAAGTTGAAACAGCCAGTCTTGCATGAAAGTGCGTGTATTGTTGTTAGAGACACTCCACACGCACACTCACCCAAATAGCGATTCGGTTTCCACTCGTATCTTATTGAAATCGCGTCGTGGAATTCTGAGGAGGATATGAACAAACCCTCAACAAACCCTGATGTTAACCACGAGTAGGCACCTTTCATGCTGGCATTCCATAAAATTGTCTTTAAATCATTTTTAGAGTTACTAGTAATATCCGTCACTATTCTGTTAAACTTTATTATGTTCATTTCTCTTATCTGCTTGACTACATTATGCTGAGACGTTTCTAGGGGAACTTCTGAGTGGTCTCTATCTACACTAGCCCTATACATCATGCGTGATTTCTCGTATTCATTACAGCATTCTTGAGTATAGTCGACTATACCAAGTCCTCCATATCTGCATGGTAAAGCTACTATTCTACTTGACTCATCGTCGAGGCTGTTGATTCCCAGCATTCCCGGCAAAAGATTATGAAGTATCGCATTCTTTAAAGGTATTAGAAGACAATCTGCTACTTCACATGTTCTAAGAATGTATGAAAATTTGTGTAGCAAAGCTTTGATTAGCAAAGTGTATCCGGCGAAGGCGTCTCTATCGGCAATCTGTTTTAGCTTTTCTATTTGACCTGACCAATTCGTTACTTTGTTGATTATCTCGGTTTCAACATATTGTTCGAGCCCAATCATGCTCCCAAGGTATTTGATTCCATCGCATCGAATATCTACACCATCATCCGCGAGTTCATCCAGACAATCAATATTACAGGTTTTGCCTGTCAATACAGTACATTTTGATGAATTTGTTATGAATCCAAACGCGGGTCCTATTCGGTTAAGCTCTTTCCATACCTTATTTATATCGCTTGGTTTGCCCACGCACACTCCATCATCGGCGTACCAACAGTGTTTAGCGTTTGGAGCTACTTGTTTTAGTTTTCCAATTAGTGGCATCGAGGCTGCAGCGAATGCTGCCATGGCGAGAGGGTCTCCTTGTATGAAACCTTCTGTTGATTTTAATATTGAGTTATCCACCACCAGCATCGAAGGTTGAATGTAGGTATTGTGCAATATCGTCGACATTGCGGGACAGATGAATTTCATATTTTCCAGTGCCATTTTTCGGTTGCAGTTATTAAAGGCATTGGTTGCATCTATTAGTAAGATGCATTCATCAGAAGATTGACTAAACGCATCTCGAATCGTGTGAATAGCAATCTCTGTTCCACATCTTTGGCCTGCACAAAGTTGCGTAAAACCACATACACTCCTAACATCTTTTCCAATAAATGACAACACGGTACGTCCCGCAATCCGTCTCAATACTTCTCCTACTCCAATGGGTCTAATCCCATTATGCTTTTCCAGCGGTATAAGGCGACTGACTGTGAACGCTTGTAACGCTACTGGATTTAACTTTTCGCTTGAAATCTTTATTACAAATCCGCATATCGCTGCGGCAAGACGTTTTGAGGCTAATCCATGTATTGTTAGAAATTTACGCCACTCATCTGCACATACTCCCGAAGGCCCGGCAGATCCCTTGGTACTTTTGGACGCTTTAATTATATCATCAGGTGTGATATCGAAAAACCTTGTGTCGTGATGATCCACACAACCAGCCATATTTTCTTTCAGAAGGTATTCTTCGTTCACCGTAGAGGCTCTTGGGTGGAGTTCTTCTAATTTTTCGAGTACCGTTTTGCCTTGAATTATTGTTCCAGCAGCCAAAACTCCTGAGTGTTGTCCTTTGTCTAGCAACCTTGATGCCTTTCCGTATTTTCCAGATTTAATCAATTTAACTATTTTCTCGATCACGAAAGATTCTGGTAGCTTTTTATTTTCAATGTTATCCTTTCTCATTTTCTGTAGGTAGGATGCTTCGGACATAAGTTCGTCAAGTTTCAAATCTTTGAGTAGTGTTAATCTTCTTTCTAGGGTTTTTCGTAGTAAGTTAACCTTCCGCGTTGGCGGCCTCTGCAATAGCAGTTGACATAGCATAGTAGATCGAACTAGAGGATCGTATGCGCATACATTTGACTGATTGAAATATTCGAAACATTCACTCAAAAGATCAATAAATTTCTGACTGGCGCCACATTTGGGAAGCGCAAAATGATTTGGGATCCATTTTATTACCTCCGTAAAACCAGTGCTCCAAAATAGATTCTGATTGGTAGCATAATTGATTGGTGACAAGGCACACGCGCTAGAGACTTCGGCGATAGAATCGACGTTTGTTGCATTATGCATTTCTAGCACTTTATCGGTAGTATTTGCTCTAGGTTGATGAACAGGGTCATTGTATACAGTTTTCGTCTTTCTAGTACAGTTTGGAGCTCTGCAGTTTATGCAGTTCGAGCCTGCTTTTGCGCACCGGCAACCTTTGCATCTTGCTGCGTCAGTGTTACAAGAGCAGCATGGTCTACTTGTAGACGGTTTGCCACGAGGCATTGTCACTCCCTCAGTGTAAGTAATGTAAGTAGTTGTTAGTTAGCAGCTAAGAATTTCAATTGTAATTTGTGTAATTTGATCTGAAAAGTCGATTGTATGTTATTTTATCTCAAACTTTTTTTTAAGCAAAAGTTTGATTAATAATAATATTATTATTATTATTAATTTTTTTTTTTTTTTTTTAACAAAATGTTTATTTATTTCCAACGACATTATCTCTACAATAATAATATCATCAATACAATTATATTACAATTATATCACCACTCTACAGTGTGATAGTTCGCAGTCTAATATTATTAATAATAATATTAGACTCGTCGCAATTCGGAAAAAAGCAGGTGGAATTAGACCGATAGGAATTTGTGAAGTCTCGAGACGAATCATCTGTCGCACGTTATTGAGTATAATCAAAATGGATCTGATGGAGGCTGCAGGTGTTCGCCAATTAGCTGCATCTCAGAAATCTGGAATTGAATATGCTGTGCGATCATTACGAGACGCCTATTTTATGAACAGTGATCAATGCCTGCTTGCTGTCGACGCTTCTAACGCATTTAACACCATCAATCGAGCTACCGCACTCCATAACATCAATTATACTAGTCCAGCGCTTACGGTAGCCCTGCAGAATGTTTATAAATCACCAGCAATGCTCTATTTAGGTGGAGATACAATAGTCTCGATGGAGGGATTTACTCAGGGAGATCCCTTGGCAATGCCTGCGTATGCTATGTCCACTCTACCACTCATCGATTACATCCAGCGAAATGTTCCTCGAATTGTTCAAAGGTGGTACGCCGATGACTCAAACTTTGTCGGCAGCAGTGAAGACATCCAAAAGGTCTGGGATATTCTCACAAACAAGGGTCCCCTTTATGGATACCATGTGAATGCCTCCAAAACAAAGATGCTATCTCACAAACGGATCGATATACCCTCATCCCTGGCTGGAGTATCGAATTACACTACCGGGTTGATAACACTTGGAGTGCCCATTGGCACTGAAATATTCGTTTCTGAGCACACCACCGAAAGATGTAACGCATGGATTTCTGTCGTCGATCGACTAAAGGAGGTAGCCCTAATCGATCCACACGTTGCATTCACTGGTTTGGTTCATTCAGTGCAGTTCAGATGGACACATTACCTCCGGCTGATTGAGTGCAGACCAGAAAGCTTGTTGGATCTGCACAATGCGATCTTTCAGTCACTCGTACCTGTCCTTACTAAATTTCCGCTCGACGCGAAATGGATCACAATTATTTCTTCGCCGCTAAAGCTAGGAGGCCTTGGTATCTTTGATCCCTGCTTTAACAATCAAGTTGAGTTCCAGGGATCTTTAGAAATGTGTAGAGCGTTTGATTGCGCTGACAGCGCTGAGCAACTTTATGAACTGCAAAATTCGATCTCAGCAGGTTTATCTAATAAAAGAAAAACAATATTTAATGAGAGGCTTACAGCGATTACTAAGTCCCTGGAGCCCGGAATTGCCAATTCCATATCACATGCTGCAACTAACGGAGCGTCCTCCTGGATCAGCTCACTGCCACTTAAGACAGAGAGGTTTCACCTCAGTCCTTTGGAATTCATCGATGCTCTACGCTGCCGATATGGATGGTCAACCCTGACCGAAGAACGACAGTGCGTCTGTGGAGAGTTAATGGGTGTTGGTCATGCACTCTCTTGCGCCAGAGGAGGCTTACCGACAATCAGACATAACGCAATCAGGGACATAATTGCCCAAGAATTAACAGAAGTATGTCACGGTGTGGGAATCGAACCTCGTCTTTCTCAAATCCCCGAGTCTATGTCCTTTCAATCTTCTTGCACCACAAGAGATGTACAAGCAAGACTAGATATTGTATGTTCTGGATTGCATGCGGAACGATATGAGCGGACGTTCTGTGACGTCACGATTTTTTCAACACTTGCTCAATCTTACGCAAATCGTAGTGCACGTTCCGCCTTCGAGTTCAACGAAAAACGCAAGATTTCAAAATACGGGGAGCGAATCGAACTGGTAGAGCATGGTAGTTTTATGCCCCTTGTTTTTTCCACATCAGCGGGCATGGGTGCAAGCACAGTATCACTGTTGCGGTCAATCACTCGCAAGAAATCCGAGGCACATCCACAGTATTACGCGGATAATCTCATTCGCTTGAAGAGACGTATTGCCTTCTCAATCATGCGTTCATGCTCGGCCTCGCTTCGGGCTCCTAGATCTAGCCGTTCATTTCCGGCAACACCGTTTACGGAAGCACGACATTAAAATTCTTCGATTTTGTAATAATAAATTTTCTTTCTCTTAAAAAAAAAAAAAAAAAAAATAATATTATTAAAAAAAAGCTTGAGCTTAAAAAAAAAGTTTGAGATAAAATAACATACAATTAATATACACAATAAAATTGTCTTGATTGTTAAATACTTACATTCGGCGCACGACAATTATTATTATAATAATCTTACGACAACCTCACGACAACCTCACGACAAGAAAATTATTATTAATTGGACATTGCTGCTAACTAACAACTACTTACAACATAACCCAACGATAAACCCAACGAGAAATATCAGTTTACAGAAAAACATAACACATGCCTCGGGGAAAGCCTGCTGATATGCCCAGATGCTGTACATGCAATGGCCAAGCGGCACGCTGCAAGGGGTGTAAATGCGCAAGGTCTGGAAAATCGTGTATGGACTGCCTTGCTAGGAACTGCTCAAATCGACTAGAAGTACCTACACTAGAGGGCGATAATGTCCTTATTTTCACAGAGTCTGCCGACGTTCCAACCAAAAAGGCTGTCCAAATGGATGAAGTGTACGATGAGGTAATTCTATGGAAACCTAATCTGTTTCGATTGCCACGTTGTTCTGAATCGAAAATTTTCATCGCTGAACTTACTCGAATATATGAGGGAGCATCATCAAACACGGATTCACTCATACGTGCAATATCACTTTGTCAATTAGTTCTACAACGTAGTGGATATTCGAATACGCGAAAGCTCAAGGCTTTATTAGCAAGACGTCTCGCTAGCTGGTCCTCTGGAGACATCTCATCTCTACTAAACGAAGCTAGATATCTCCAGCGCCTTGACGTAAAAAAATCACACAACAATATAACCAACGATACAACGAAGCTATTTCGGAAGTTTGTTCTCAATGGTAAGATAACGGCAGCGATGAAATTAATCAAGACAGAGTATGGACAAGGCGTGCCAATGGGCCTAGATACTTTAACATGTGGTAAATCAGTGAGACAGATACTTATTGATAAGCATCCACAACCAGCTGACATACATGAGGAAGCACTAGTCACTCAACCAATAACCGAAATACATGACTTCAACCAAGTTGCTTTCGAGAGTATTGACGGATCAAAAATAATTGAGGCTGCTAAGAGAACAAAGGGTAGTGCAGGACCTTCTGGAATGGACGCAAAAGCATGGACCGAAATGCTTTCGAATTTCGGTACGGAGTCACAAAAATTAGCGGATGCGCTAGCATTGTTTGCTCAACGAATCGCTACTAAGGAAGTTTCTGATAAGTCGATCAAAGCTTTTACGACAAGCCGCCTTATTGCATTAAGTAAGAATCCAGGTGTGCGTCCAATTGGAATAGGTGATGTCTCAAGACGTATCGTATCGAAAGTCATACTTGATGTTGCACGGCCACAGCTACAACAGATATGCGGTAAAACACAGTTTTGTGCTGGTCAGCGCGCAGGTACTGAATGTGTAGTCCATGCCTTACGTGATTTGTTATCGAGTAAACCAAATTCGGTGGTCTTGACTATTGATGCAGATAATGCATTTAATCGAATCAACAGAAAAACTGCCCTGGCCAACATGCCACAAATATGCCCAGCGCTATCGAATGTTCTGTCAAACCTTTATAGAAATCCGACGTCATTGACAATTGGGAATGAAATCATACTCTCCCAAGAAGGATTTACACAGGGAGATGTTTTATCGATGTCTGCTTATGCTGCAGCTACACTTCCTATGATACAAAAGATATCTGCGGAGTATCCTGATGTGCTCCAATGCTGGTATGCTGATGACGGCAATATGGTGGGTGATCCTGATACAGTGAAGATGGCGTTTGAACTGCTACGAAAAATTGGACCGTCATATGGTTTCTTCGTTAATCCGGCGAAATGTCGACTATACGGAAATGGATGTATAGCTGAAACGCTCCACGCTTTATTTGATGATCTTCAAATTTCTGTTGACATGGATGGCGTGTCTATATTGGGGTCTCCCATTGGAAAGGATGACTTTGTAAAAGAGCATATTCAATCTGATGTACGTTCGTTGATCGAGACAGTTACTCGTCTCACACAAATCGGTCGTTCAGAGCTACAGATTGCTTTCGTTGCTCTCATAAGATCTCTTCAACAAAAATGGATACATATGCAACGGTCATGCCATTGCTCGATTGAGTGGTTTGAGGCGCTGGCACAATCGATAAGATCGATGATAACTGAATTAACTGGAATTGACATTGAAACAAATGAAGTTCTATGGAGGGTGTTTAACATGACTTTGAGAGATGGTGGTATCGGCGTTAAAGACCCTATGCGTTCAGTAGACCAAGAATATAACGCTTCACGTATGGTGTGCGAGCCATGTTTAGGAGACGTTACGGGGCTAGATCTAATAAATAATCAAAACAGATTATGTAAAGAAATTCGTGCTAACCGTTTAAAAGCGGAAAGGATGAATCACAATGACATTATAAATCAGGTCGACCCTACTCTCAAGAATGCCATCGAGCATGCATCAGTATCTGGATCATCTTCGTGGTTGTCAACATACCCAACAAACAGTTATTCTTCCAGAATAAGTAATACAGTCTTTCAAGATGCACTAGCCACCAGATACGGATTTCTCCATCCCTCATCACCGAAATACTGCCAATGTAAAGAACAAAACTCGATATCACACACTTTCTCGTGCCCTTTAGGCGGCTTGCCATCAATGAGACACGATGCCGTCCGTGATTTTCTAGCGAATAGATTATCTGAATGTTGTCGTAACGTAGCAATCGAGCCAAAACTATCCCCTCTGCATGATGAAATATGCTTCCAAAATTACGGTACAACTATTGATCGTGAAGCGAGACTTGACATATCATGTTCCGGAATCTTTGGAGACAGAACGGAGTGTACTTTCCTTGATATCTGCGTGTTCAACGCATACGCTCCCTCTAACTCCAGTAAGAGTATCGGACCATGCTTCGAATATCATGAACTAAGGAAGAAAAGGAAGTATCTTGAGAGAGTAAATAGCATAGAGCATGCGTCATTTATTCCCGTAGTATTTTCGATGCTCGGAGGGGCGGGTACGGAAGCGGCAATCCTGTTAAAGAGAATCGCGGGCTCCATGGCAAGGAGTCATAACAGCTCATACAACGATGAAATAAGCAGATTACGTAGTGGCATCAGCGTTATCCTTGCAAAGATGACTTCTCGATGTGTCCGTGGAGCTCGATCAGCTATAAATCGTCCTCAAAGGGATTTATGTTTAATCAATGAAGAATAATTTAGTGACTTTTTGAATATTAAAACTGGCTTGGTGAGGTTTTTTTCTTTAAAATTGTAAATTAAGGCCCATTTGCGGGAACCTATATTAATGTAATAATATTTATAATAAAAAATAATATTAAAAAAAAAAAAA
>WNNJ02000869.1:0-17001 GCA_012934845.2 Pomphorhynchus laevis | reverse complement strand
TTGTTCTGTTTAAGTGAATAATAATAAAACCATGAAAATTCGCTTGTACGTATTCTTCCTAAACTTAACATGTGTGATTTATAACTAAAATATTTTATTTAAAAATAATAAACAGCAGTGTTCGAATTCGTAAGCGCAAATTTTCTTTTTTAATTTGATTTGCAAGATTAAAGAGAATGTACTTTCATTTTAGCGAAATGAGATTTTATTATTTTACTGTTTATTTTAAAATTGTAATAAGGTTTTGGATATAGTTTTGCTCGTAGCATTTTAAAGTTTCGTTTGTTAAGCATTTGTAATAAACTTATAAATTGTAATAGGCAAGTAATATTTTAGAATGCTTAATTATGAAACATTACGTATGAAATGAATTAACTTGATGATGTACTTACATTCCGCATAAAATCCATATTTCATGTTCATTGGATTCACTCTCATGGTTACCACGGAGCAAATAAATTCTGGTCGGAAATTTTATTTTAAGTGCTAGCATGAGGCAGATCGTTTCTAGTGAATGTGTTCCTCTATCAACGTAATCACCTAGAAACAGATACTGCCGCCTTGGCACACTTCCACAAATATCGAAAATTTCTAAAAGATCGGAATATTGCCCGTGAATGTCACCACATATGTTCAATCGTGCATTTAACTCCAGCAACTTGTCTTCTTGCAGGAATATTTCGCTGACTTTGTTGCGGAGAAATATCATTTCTGTTTCAAATAAAGGTGCGTTAGCCGCATTTAGATTTTTTTGGCTAAATAATGTTCGAAGCAAATTAAAAATCAAACTGAGTATAACAAACCTTCATATAATTTTTTCAACATAATATTAAAATTGCTATCTCCATATAAATTTTTATGTCCTGCTAAAACAGTAAAATTAAATTTAAGTGTTAAAATACTATAGTTTATAGTACAAAAGGGAACAAATTAAATGCAGTTTTATGTTAAATATCAGCTTAATTATGTCATTTTTAAATCATTAATCATTTTCTATAATTCTCAATGCATGAACACAATTTGTAAAATGTTTGTTTCTTTATAAATAACTTTAACACTATGTACAACGCTGGCTTTCAAATACGTTTTGTCAATCTAATCAACATGAAATGATTATGTTATAGTCGACTATATTACAAAATTATTTTCAGGCAAGTAAATATAAATCAAAGAGGAATCATTTTTAATTTCATAGATGTGCCATCAGTATTAATTTATCAATACCATCGAAGTAAGATTGTTATAGTCCATATTATTTTAGTAATTTTGTCGCAAAATTATTTATTTGATTAATTCTGAAATAAAATTTCAATCATAATGTTAGATATAAATTTATTTATTGTTAATATTTGAAAGTTTCTTAGAGTAAAAACAAAAAATACCTGTTTTATTTTATTTGTTTATAACGCGCTGCTTGTTCTGTTTGTTAAATACAAAAAATATACAGATATTTGTTTAATATTATTTCTTTAAAACATTGTTAATGTATTAAAGAACGTTATCTACGAACAATAACAACTCTATTATTGATTATTGGTATTAAGTGTAAAGTGTGTTTATTTTGTGTTTTTCAGTTTGATTCTCAGTTGCATTTAGAATATTAATTTCTCAGAAATCTTAATATCGCTATCTATATATATTTCTCACAAGGGATGGACGTTGAATGAAATTGATTTCAACTTGTGGCAGTAATATGAACATTGTTTTCTAAATATAAAAATGTTTTACAGAACCGAAAATGCAAACAAACGTTTCCAAGTAGCTTAACATATTTTAATCTAAAAATCTTAAATTTGACAATTTCCATCAAAACATATCTTAATTTCCTAAATCTAGCGAAATTATGTATGAAATATTAAATCCTTTAGTTATACACATGTTGCATAAAACCTGTTTCACATTAGAAGAAATATTTTGTCATGTACTTCAAACTTACTTATTTCTTTCATCTGTATTTCAAGTATAATCTTTAGTCTGTCAATAAATGATTTGATGAATGACTTAGACGAGTGATCATCCAGTAAATAAGCACAATTTTGAAAGCTTTAAAATTTTGAAATTCATTATTTGATAATTTTAATTGATCTCAAAATTGGATGTTCTCAACTTTTAAATTTGATATTTGTTGGGTCAAAAATTACAAAATGAACAATAGAAAAATGTCGTGGTTGATTTTCAACGCACATTAATAAATCTAGAAAAGGATGTAAGCATTGAAATTCATAAAACAATCATAGGTAAACGAGTCAAATTTATAGTGGCGTAAAGAAGCAGAATGAATTTCGGACTTTGTTAAACAAAGTCAAAGGACAAATACGGTTGGTTCATGAAAATTTAGTAAACGTTTATATTTTTGAATAAATCTATTTCATAAAAAATAAATAGTTACATGATATGCAAAATTATCTTGCTACATTAGGAAATTTAAAAAATCTAATTTACTTTAAAATAAACGTGATCAGCTTTTTAAATTCGTATTTAGTTTGATGACGTTGTTTTTGAAAGCATTCAAACAGAACAATCTAGTTTCAAAAGTGCAAGATAGTCAGACAGTATTTAAGATTTGATAATTTTAATAAATCTTGTAATTGGGTGGAAAACACATTTTTAATTTGATATTAGTATAAAATATCATAAAATGTCATCAATTTAAAAATTATAAAATGAAAAATAGAAAAAATGGATTTTAGTCATTTAGTTGTTTAAGAAAGTATTAATTATGAAACTTATAAAAGAGTTAGGAGAGTAATAAATTACAATAAATTGTAAAATAAGACTTTGCATCTATTCATTTCACTGGTAAATTTCCAATGAAATAATTATGACAATATCAATTAAGATTAAAATAACTGTCATTAGACAGGTGAGCAGTTTAGCTTGCATATTTGTTTAAACACTAAACAGTTTGTGTTTAATGTAATGTATCTTTTTGGAATAAACAGTAACAAAAAATTTAATTATTTAAAATGTTCATACTTCTATAAATTTACCCGCCTTACCAAAATCGGAATTTTGAGAATTATCACGCCGATGCTTTATTAGCGTATCATCATAATCTTCATCGCTGTTTAAAGAACAGCGATGAAAAAGAACGTTTCCGGGATGATCGCTTAGCGCGTTTTCTCTTAATTTCCTCAATACCCTGTGCATCTGAAAATTTCATTTTGTTTGATTTACGTTTATTATTAACATTTTCATTTCTTTGGTATCTAAAATTGTATGAGTGATGTTAATATCACGCAAAATAAGGATATTATTGGATACATTTTGTAACTAAACACACCATATATGAGTTAATATTTAAAATATACTATTTAGCAACATTTTTTAATATACGTGCAATCTATGCGCTTGCTAAAATCGCATTACATATCATATATTGATTTATATATTATTATATATTATATTATTTATATTATTATATTTATATTGATATTTAGATATTATCATTCATGTCACTTTTGTAAAATATATCTAATATGTTAGATTTCTTAGTTTACTATATATCGATAGTAAAAAATATTTTAATGTTTGATTAAGATCCCGTATTTAAAACAGAAATGCAAAGTACAAAACATACATTGAAATTATATAGAATTTGTAAAAAAACTGCACTTTAGAGTAGTCAACTATTACTTCTTAAAATAAATGTTGAAAAAAGGGCTGTACTTACACTTTTAAACTTTAAATATCGACTTAATTAAATTAGTGCAAACAATCTTTAATGAATTTGTTTGGAAAAAAACTATCAAATATATTTTGTTTAATAAATTTTTAAAAAATATTGTTAACATTTAAAACAAATGCACAATATAAATATATTTCTAAATTATTCAAAATTATTTTTCAATTTGTTATATTTTTATACGGCGACATTTAAAAATTACATTACAAAAAATTGATTGTGTTTAAACAAAATTAAAAAAGAGAACAAATATTCTAAATAATTTTTAACTATATTTTAAAATATATAGACTTAAATGTGTTTAGTTTATATTTACGATATCTTGATTTGAATTGCAAATCGAAGGCACGCATCTAAAAAATTTAGTTCGCATTGTAAAGATATTTTGTAAGAAATCTAGTGGTATTTTAGTGAAACAACGTTTTATCAAATGGGTAAGTTTAGTTTACTCTATTTAGATACTAAACAATATTTGGATCTTTTATTAAGATAACGGTTATAGAACAGAAATGAAAAGTACTATATATATTATATTTCTTATATATTATACATAAATATATATTGCACAGATATTCAACAGAACTGCCGTTTAGATTAGTCGTTAATTACTTAGCTAAGGTTGGATATAAGTTGTACTTACACTTTTGAACTTTTAATATTAAATAAATCAATGTAGGGTAAACAATCTTTCGTAAATTTGGCGGGAAAATTAATTTCTCATGAATTTTTTAAATAAAATTTTATAAAATATTGTTAAGATTTTAAATCATAATATAAAAATATATATTTCTAAATTATTCAAAATTGTTTTTATATTTTATACTTATTTTTAAAAGGCATAATTTTAAAATTTCAAAACGATACCAAAAATTGATTGTGTTAAAACACAACTAGAAAAATCATAAATTTTCTATAATTTGAAAATTTGTATTTTAAAATAAACCGACAAATCGATATCACAGTATAAACAATCTCATAACTTTGAGAATGCGTGAATTTTAGAACTGTTATAATTAAAAACAATAAATAAGTAATGATGCTTTGGTATAAATTAGGCAAATACTGATATCTGAACTTCGAAGAAACATCTATCTTAAAACTTAATTTTCTAGTGATTCACAAAGTACCGGTGTTTGATCTGATTTTTTCCGTTGCGATTTTGACCGGTGTGGATTCGGCAATTTAATCTAATTTAACTTTTAAAATAAAATGATTTCCATTGCGATATTTACTTTCGATTTTTGATAAACAATCTGACGAGAATATCAACACATTCAGATTGATAATTGTTATTATGATTTAATCGTTTCGATACTGCCGATGAAATCTGGAATGACGCAATCTGAATTAACGGTATGGATTGAATTATCATTTACGCGAAGATTGATTGTCGCCGATTTGCAGCAAGCAGAATAAAGGAGTATCTCACTTTTTAGATACTCTAAATCATCAAGCAATTAATGTAGAGTATATTCGGATAGTCAATCTGACTACTTTCGGTAAATAATTCAGATCAAATGATAGGCATCATTGTGTAATTACTTTTTGATATCGTTTGTAATGATTTCAATAAGTCAAGATGAATATAATCGAAGCGCATAGGAAATAGTCCATCAGGACTTTTCTGTCTTCCTCCTCTAAAGAGCAGGGCATGTTTTGTATTTTTAATGAAGCAATAATAGGCTTGCAGATTAACTCTGCTTGATCAATGTGATTTTTATTGAAGTAATAAGTATATGAAGTCATAATGTCAGCTGAGACAAATGAGATCATAATTTCACCATCAAAGATTTTTTACTTAGTGAAATAATATACGATTTTTATAACCATTTACAAATCCATGGAGAAAAACGTTGAATAGTTTCTCCTTTTCCAGAGGTTTTAATAGTTTTATTATTACTAGATTTTTCATTTTCGGAATTGGGGGGAGTACCTCCCCATCACTTAATAAACATAAATCGTTACTGACCTTAGACGTCGTTGATTAATTCGAAGAACAGGCGGAACTTACGTTTTTTTCTGTTAGAGAAATCGTACAGGAACTGGAAGTCTTTGATGGCTCAGACAGCAAATTTAATTTTCCGTGGTTGCACAATTTTGATGACATTTCTGTTATCGACGTCATTCATATTTCATAAATAAATAAAGACTTTGTTAACTAACACAGAAAAACATCAATAAAATAAAATAAAATAGTATAAGACACAATGCGAGTTTAGACAATATTTTCTTTACATCTTCTTCTTTGTCTTCCCTGCACTTACGGCCTCAAATCCACGGGGATCTGAGCCCCCCCCCAACCGATCCAACACGCCTACTTCCGACTAAACCACCCGGGGTCTTTCACACCAGTAGAGTCCAGTCGGCACGGACTATGCAGGGTAAACGAGAGACGAGGAGCTTAAGGAACCTTAGCATTTACTCTGGGGGACGTCCTCTCGAAAAGAAGACTCATCCGGAAATAGGCCAGGTGCCCCAAAGGCGCACTTGGTTTTTTCATTCAATGACAGATGCTGGGCCCGTTTCAGAGCCCATCTAGCTTTCTTCAGGATACGTTTAAGTCTATCCAGGCCAGTTTTCGCTGACAAGTTCACCGTAACGGTGAACCCCAGGTATTTTACTCGACTGGTGAAGACAGGGTGTTGTTGATTAATCAAAATGGAAGAGAGGGCAGAGAGTGTAGGTCTCTTAAGTTGTTTCTTTGTTGCAGTGGAGCCATTAAAGATTACTAACTGCGATTTCGCGAAGTTTAAAATAAGATTGGATATTGGTAACTGGTCTTTTAATCTTAAAAAGAAACAGCTGATGTCAGAGACGACGTCTTTACACCTGTGTACAGTGAACAGGGCTGTGGTGTCATCAGCGTACATTACTAGACGTTGTTCACGTTTAAACATTTTAAAGAGGTTAATGGAAGCAGCAAGATATAAGATGGGATAGTGGGGATCCTTGAGGTACACCCGTAATAGGGTAGAACTGACGCGCATCTGGGTCGTCTTCATAGTAAAATTGCTTGGTGTACAGCAGTCGCCACTCTGTTCACAATTAGCGCAGGCAACCCTAGGGACCTGAGAGAAGAGATAACAAAGGAAATGGAGATACAGTCAAACGCAGCAGAAAAGTCGAGGAAAACAGCCACAACTAAACGATAGCTATTCTCCCGACAAAACTGTTCCACTTCACCTACTGTGAATGGACCGAGCGACCTTTAACGAACCCATGAAAACCAGGAGGGATCAAATTACGCCTACTCAGGTAGTCGCGGATTTTACGCGCAAGCGCTTTTTTGTAAATCGACACGAAGACATTTTGAATCGAAATGAGTCGCAGATCTTTAGGGCATGATCAGTATTTTTTCTTAGGAATAAAAACACGCTTACTAATATTGATGCCAGCTACATAGGATGGGAAGGCTTAAAGCATTGTGACGGCCACCTCTCTTCTCTGAGCAGCTGTCAAAAGCTGACAGACCCGAAAAGAAAGTAGAGCAACGGATTTGGAGGTGCCCGGGAGTGGACCTCAGGAGTTAAGGATATCCGTAACAGATATATCCATATTCCTAAAGTTACACCAAGGCGGGATTGGTTGAGGTGATTGAGTGACTCCATAGTTGTGTAGGGCTAGTGACTAATCTAAAACTTTATCAAGGCCTACATTCCCTATCCAACCCGATGCTCTATCTTTCAAGCAAACAAACTTCTCCTTCTTGAAAATCTTCCAAAAGGAAGACTGAGAAGGATTAAGACGAGCAATACTCGTCCTATGCCTACTCAGCTGGAACCAATATCTAGTGCTCCAGTATTCATTCGAGAGAGCCTGCCTGGCGGAAACAGGGAGTTAGGGATGTTAAGCAGTTTCGCTAGGACTTTGAGTTTCGTCGGAGTGGGATTGTATACACGACCTTTATAGGTAGTCGATAAAATTGCGGTAGCTTGCGAAAAGAGGTAGGTATTAAATTCGGTCAGGCTCTAATTTCCTATTATAAGAAAGCGTTGGATAGTCGCTTTAAAGAAGGCCACTCTGATTGGATCAAAGTGAAACCTTCTACGAAGCAAGCATATCTTCCTCAATTCTCCAACGAATTAGGTCATGAGAGGTGGACAATTGCAGGCGCGACTGCTTTGTGCAGAGGGGTCTTAACAGCTATCTCGAGTGAAGCAGTAAAATGTCGAGTATAGAATTTGTTGATGTGCAATGAAAGGTCGGGGAAGGGGGTTTGTCAATAAGATAACAGTTCCTAGCACTGCGAATTGCTGCATTATTCAACGACCTGTTCTGTCGTTAAAATCATAAGTATCATGTCGTAACCGCTGTCAATAACACCATCCATAATGTTACGGTTCTTGTGTATCTCTCCTGGACGAATATAGACATTGGCTAGACTAAAGCGTTTACCGTTCTTACTAAGTGAAACTACCAAGCAAGTCAGAGCTGGACATGAGTAGTTTAGCAAGAGGGAGGACCTTAAGGAGCACTTAACTAAGGTCAAGAGTCCTTGAGATGAAGAGGAGTGAGGTGGGGTTATGTACGGAGTATAGTGGGAACATATATGCTTTGGAATAAATCGAGTAATGTCCTGGGGGATACGGATAGACCGCGTCTCCTGAAGGACTGTAACATCTGCATCTCTACCAGATAGAAGTCTAAGGGCAGAAGCACCTCCCGAATTCTACTGAAAAATATTCAGTGAAAAAGGCTCACGAGTACTCTGCATTGTGATGGATTAGTTGGATGGGGGATTGCCAGCCTAGACAGAGATAGGTGTAGGAAGGTTTCCCTTTCTACCGCTAGCCTTATCTAGTGTTGGCACTTGCCCCTGGGCAGTATAATCATTTCCCCATTGTTTCTGCATGATCAACTTTATAATCTTGATTGGGGGACGGCGAGAGCAGAGGCCCTCCTTTTGTTCGAGGTCTTGAGTGAAGAAACAGGAAGTTTTGGATTCACAAATAGATTTAAATAGAGGCCGCTATCAACGCTTGGACATCTCTTTAAAAAAACCAAACGCTGATCCATAATTGACAACTGCTCGCTGTCGGACATCCTGGTTGCTGCCTGAGAAAAAGAATCAGGTGCCGGTTTAGATGGCCTTGAGGGTTTGATGAATAGAAACTGATATTTCTTGAAATACTCGCATTTCCTACTCCAAGCGGGATGCGCTCCTCCGCAGTTGGAGCAGGCCAGATTATTTGTGCATGGAATCGTGGACTCGGCGGAGGGGCAATCTTCATTACCACATTTCCCACAGCGCTGGACCGCACTGCAGCTGGTGGTCCAGTGCCCCCATTTGTGACACCTGCTACAGTGCGGGTAAGTGTATTCTTCCTTACCAACCACTCTAAATTTGAGGTTAAAACCCATAAAGGAGTTGCAGTGCGATTTTTCTAAGAGTTTAGCCTGCCCTATGACGGCGGAGCAGAATCCAACATTAATTGGTAGACCGTTCCTCCCAACAGGGGACGTACGTTTTTATCTTGTAAGTCTTACTAATAAGATGTATGTCTTCTTCCTCCATCTGTGTAGGAAGATTACTTATTTTTAGGGAGGCCATGATAGGTTTCCTCTCAAATTCAGCAATGTCGCAGCAGTTAGCGACGAAGTACCTCTTAAAGCTCTCCAGGAGATCCTGGGTAGCAAAGGAAATTTTTATGCTGGTGTCAAAATATCTAACTGAGTTGTAGACTACACGGTTTTTCATACTATGTGCAAACACTTTTAGAAATTTGTTGTATAGGACATGTCTTTCTAAAAGCTTTTTTAAAATGATTATCCCCAAATTTAGAATCTTGGGGATCGGGGGAAGTAATTCCACAAAATTCTCAGCAATATAAGTAGAGCCACTAACATTGTTGTCTTGAATTGACGAAGAAAAACCTTGAAAATCTTCTTTTTTTCCTTGAAGAATGCTTATTTCCATAGCAGTATTGTCCATTTTCGTTGAAAAAACAGAATTCTTTATTTTTTAGTATATCACTAATACAGGACAAGCTTAAATCTGGTTGTAGAAGCTCATAGCTATCATTACGGGTGTACCTCAAAGATCCCACTTTCTCCCATCTTATATCTTGCTGCTTCCATTAACCTCTTTAAAATATTTAAACGTGAACAACGTCTAGTGGTGTACGCTGATGACACCACAGCCCTGTTCACTGGACACAGGTGTAAAGACGTTGTCTCTGACATCAGCCGTTTTGTTAAGATTAAAAGACCAGTTACCCATATCCAATCTTATTTTAAACTCCGCGAAATCGCAGTTGGTAATCTATAATGGCTCCCCTGCAACAAAGCAAAAACTTAAGAGACCTGCACTCTCTGTACTCTCCTCCATATTTGCCTCTGAACCACTTCCCACCTTTACAAGTCGAGTAAAATACCTGGGTTAACTGTTAAGGTGAACTGGTCAGCGAAATCTGACCTGGATATACTCAAACATATCCTGAAGAAAGCTAGGTGGGCCCTGAAACGGGCTAAGCATCTGTCATTGGAAGAGAAAACTCATGTGCGCCTTTGGTGTACCTAAGCAATCTCCGGATTAGTCTTCTTTTCGAGAGAACGTCCCCCAGAGTAAAGGCTAAGGTTTCTTAAGCTCCTCGTCTCTCGTTTAACCAGCAAGGTCCGCGCTGATTGGATTCTTCAGAGGGTGAGAGACCCAGGGTGGTTCTGTCAAAAGGCGGCCTGTTGGATCGGTTGGGGGGGGCTCAGATCCCTCTGGATTCGAGGCCGTAAAAGTGGGAATAAGAAAACCAGTGCAAATTGCAATAGTGAGAAGAATTGATCGTACTTACTAGTTTGTTAATTATGTTATTTATCTTTTTGATCGGTTGTATTTTTTAATAAAACCCTTATTTATTTATTTTTCAAAATCGTTTTTAAATGTGCTTTTTAATTTTTTGGTGTATGCATGTTTTGTTTTCCGGAATTTTCTTTTACTTTTTAAGTAAAAATGCGGGGGTACATCAATGCATGTACTTTTACATAATTGTTAAAAATCGAAAATTTGTAATATTTTATTGTTATCCTTATTATGATAGCAGGAGTTATCGAAATATTTAATTTTTTCAAATAAAGTAAAGGCATTTTCTTTTTTATTCCAATAAAATTGTATAATCAAAATGGAAGAATATTATGGGTTTAATATTTGTTATTTATTATTTATTTTAAATATTATATAAAAATGATATTGTCAATGAGATCGAATGCATTTTCAAATTGTACAAATTAAATATTATAATATATTTTAATATTAATTTTAATGTCTATTTCGTTAGAAATTACAAAATTAGAATAAAACGATTTATTAATTTCAAATACACATTATAATAACGAGTGAATTCAATTATTTTCTTGTTATTCATTGTTATCATCGTCTAGTGAAGAAAATAAAAGTTTTATAATGAAGTAATCTTTAATAAATTATATATTTGTTAGGCAATTTAATCCTCTATGATTTTGTAACTTTTAAAATGAATAATGAATATATAAAGGAATTTATTTAATTATTAATAGACAAGAGTGCGAATATACTGAAATATAACAATATTTGAATTTATAGTAAACATTAAATGGTTCCAATATAAATTTTTAAATTTTTAATTCGTACTTTTTTATACGAATTACGTATTTTCCAATTTATAAAATATCTACATTTTGTAATTCAAAATGTAGAAAAAATGTAGATATAAAGTTTAAACGTTTAATTCTTTTAGTTAAATTACTGCCATTTAGTTGTTATTATCTACCATTCACTATTACTTTTCGATTTATACCTAATTTTTATTAAGTATAAAAATGGTCTCGTACAATATATATTTTAAAATAAATTTATTTTATAATTTACTACCAAAATTTGAAAATTACCGAAACAAGCTCTAGATAGTTTGTTGCTGTCCTAACATCGCTTATTCTTTACTCGATACGTTCATATTTAAGGCACGACCACAGTTTTTGTTAAACATTTCTTACATTTATTAATCTTTAAAAATAAAAATTAACTTGAAATTTTCTTTTAATTTTTTGGTTATTATTTTTATCGTTGAAATATATTTATTTATATTAATATACTCATCAAAAATTTATATATTTATTGATCTTTGTTATTCAATTTACAATCTAAAATTACTGAGGTTCGTATCGCTCAAACTCTGACGTACCCGTGAATGGAATCATAAGTATCGCATGCTTTAGGAAAAATAATCAAGGACAGGCCATTTCATCATATTTTTAGAACACAAGCATGATATTCATGGCGCATTAGCATCATCATATTTTAAAATGATGTTTTAAAATGTATCATATATAAAAAATACATCATCATATTTTCCATAATCAAATGATGTATCCACTTCTATCCTCATTAAGCGTCATGTTAGCATCAATCGTACATTTTAAATACCAAAGAAATGAAAATGTTAATAATAAACGTAAATCAAGCAAAAGAAAATTTTCAGATGCACGACGTATTGAGGAAATTCATTGAAAACGTGCTAAGCGATCATCCCGGAAACGTTCTTTAGACAGTGATGAAGATTATGATTATACGCTAATAAAGCACTTTATTATTAAGCACTTTTATTTATCAAGATAAATAAAATTATAAATGTTAAATACTGTCTGACTATTTTGCCCTTTGAAACTAGATTGTTCTGTTCGAATGCTTTCAAGAACAACAACGCCATCAAGCTGATGAGTATAATTGCCAAATTTCCTATTGCAGTAAGACAATTTTGCACGTTGCGAAACTATAGATTGATTTTGTTTTATGAAATATAAACTCAAAAATTCAAATCTTATAAAATTTGAGCTTATTTCCTTGATTGCAAACCCACTATGTCATTTAGCAAAGCATTTCTTGTCAGACTTAATATTGTTTTTAAAATCCAGCTGATAGAAATCAAGAAGCTTGAGCTACAGGGCAATAATACAATAATATTTCTTTTAATGTGAAACAGTTTGCGCTTACGAATTCGAACACTGCTGTTTATTATTTTTAAATAAAATATTTTAGTTATAAATCACACATGTTAAGTCTAGGAAGAATACGTACAAGCGAATTTTTAGGGTTTGATTATTATTCACTTAAACTGAATAATAGAAATGTGTTAATGTTACAAAATAAAATGTTTGTTTAGTCGAAATCAATTCCATTCAACGTCCATCCCTGGTGAGATTTATATATAGATAGCGATATTAAAATATAAGAAAAATTAATATTTTAAAAGCAAATTAGATCCAAACTAAAAAACACAAAATAAACACACTTTACACTTGATACGAATAATAAACGTTGTATTTATCAATATCTGAATAAATGAATTACTTGTTCAACCAAATAAATTGTAGTTAAATTTGAAACATTTAATTTGTTCTCTTTAAATATGAACTGTAGTATTTTAACATTTAAATTTTATTTTACTGTTTAAGCGGGACAAAATAATCTACATAGAGATTGCGATATTAATATTATATTGGACAAAATAAATGAAGGTTTTTTATACTCTGTGGTTTTAATTTGCTTCGAACATTATCTATTCAGCGAAAAATAATCTGAATGCTGCCAACGCACCTGTCTTTGTTTGTTGACAGCTGCCAACGCACCTGTCTTCTCTGTCTTTGTTTGACAGAGAAATGATATTTCTCTGCAGCAAAATCATTGAAATATTCCTGCAGGAAGACACGTTGCTGGTAGTTAAAGGAACCATTGAACATATGCGGGGACATTCACGGGCAATATTCCGATCTGTTAGAAATTTTCGATATTTGTGGAAGTGTGCCAAGGCGGCAGTATCTGTTTCTAGGTGATTACGTTGATAGAGGAACACATTAACTAGAAACGATCTGCCTCATGCTAGCACTTAAAATAAAATTTCCGAACAGAATTTATTTGCTCCGTGGTAACCATGAGTGTGAATCAATGAACATGAAATATGGATTTTATGCGGAATGTAAGTACATCATTAAGTTAATCCATTAAATACGTAATGTTTCATAATTAAGCATTCTAAAATATTACTTGCCTATTACAATTTATAAGTTTATTACAAATGCTTAACAAACGAAACTTTAAAATGCTACGAGCAAAACTATATCCAAAACCTTATTACAATTTTAAATAAACAGTAAAATAATAAAATCTCATTTCGCTAAAATGAAAGTACTCACTTTAATCTTGCAAACAAATTAAAAAAGAAAATTTGCGCTTACGAATTCGAACACTGCTGTTTTTTATTTTTAAATAAAATATTTTAGTTATAAATCACAAATGTTAAGTTTAGGAAGAATACGTACAAGCGAATTTTCATGGTTTTATTATTCACTTAAACAGAATAATAAAAATGGTTTTAATGTTACAAAATAAAATGTTTGTTTCAGTTCTGGCATACGCAGAAGAACAGGTTAAATTTCTGCCGCTATTCTGCGGCTACAAAAATGAGTTATTCTTAAAATTCAAAGAAGCAAATTATTCGAGAATGCTAAATTGTAGAATAGTCAAATACGTACAGATATAAAAATTATCATTCACTAGTAAAATAATATTTTGATTAATAATTCAAAATAGTAACCGATTTTAATGCAAAACAACAAAATGTTAGGTACAAGAAGAATGCGTACTCGCGCATTTTGGCGATTTATAAAATGTTTCGACACCATGCCGATTGCTGCCGTGATAGATAAATCTATATTCTGTGTGCATCGAGGTTAGTAGTAATCTATAGAACGTTGATGAATAAAAGAACCGATTTAGGTTTGTCTCCCTCACTTACGAAAATTCAAGAAATACAATCTATTCAAAGACCAATAAATATCAAAGATTCAAATATTATTACGGATTTATTATGGTCTGACCCATCTGAATACAAGCAAGGATACTGCAAAAGTAAAAGAGGCAAAGGAGTTACGTTTGGCGGTAACGTAATAAACACATTTTTAGAGATTAACAATCTTAAACACATTGTTGGAGCCCACGAGGTTTGTAACTTTTCTTTAAAACTGCTTTAACACGTAGTTATTATAATTACCTTTATCTTAGAAGTATATTCTATTATGTTTTCGTTATTTGTTCCTAACATTGAAAAATACTGGAAATATCGGAAATTAACAGTATAGTTAATTAAAAATATCGAGTAAGTCGGATTGTGTCAAAAGCTATGCACTTCAACTATCTCCATATCATATACATCGCAAAAGTATTTGCTTCATGAACATTACAGCTTGTAGGTAAAATGTAGTTGTAAATATTTCGGCGCTTTAGACAAAGCCAATGGTTTAACAATTCATTTTACGAATGTCATAATCGAAAAATGTTATTATTTTATTAATTTTAATTTTATTCTCGAATAAATTTGATTCTTAGAATTTAAAGAATAACTTAATGTGTTGAAGATTGTTAATCTCAAAAAATGTGTTATTTTGTTGCTGCCAAACGAAGCTCCTTTGCCTATTTGTACTTTTGAAGTATCCTTGTTTGCATTCAGAAGGGTCAGACCATAAATAATCCGTAATTATATTAGAATCTTCGATATTTATTGGTCTTTGAATAGATTGTATTTCTTGAATTTTCGTTAGTGAGGGAGACAAACCTTAATCGGCTATTCTATTCATCAACGTTCTATAGATTACTACCAACCTCGATGCACACAGAATATAGATTTATCTATCACGGCAGCAATCGGCATGGTGTCGAAACATTTTATAAATCGCCAAAATGCGCGAGTACGCATTCTTCTTGTACCTAAAATTTTGTTGTTTTACATTAAAATCGGTTACTACTTTGAATTATTAATCAAAATATTATTTTACTAGTGAATGATAATTTTTATATCCGTACGTATTTGACTGTTCTACAATTTAGCATTCTCGAATAATTTGCTTCTTTGAATCTTAAGAATAACTCATTTTCATAGCCGCAGTATAGCGTCAGAAATTTAACATATTCTTCTGCGTATGCCAGAACTGAAACAAACATTTTATTTAGTAACATTAAAACCATTTCAATTATTCTGTTTAAGTGAATAGTAATAAAACCATGAAAATTCGCTTGTACGTATTCTTCCTAAACTTAACATTTGTGATTTATAACTAAAATATTTTATTTAAAAATAATAAACAGCAGTGATCGAATTCGTAAGCGCAAATTTTCTTTTTTAATTTGATTTGCAAGATTAAAGAGAATGTTTTCATTTTAGCGAAATGAGATTTTATTATTTTACTGTTTATTTTAAATTGTAATAAGGTTTTGGATATAGTTTTGCTCGTAGCATTTTAAAGTTTCGTTTGTTAAGCATTTGTAATAAACTTATAAATTGTAATAGGCAAGTAATATTTTAGAATGCTTAATTATGAAACATTACGTATGAAATGAATTAACTTGATGATGTACTTACATTCCGCATGAAATCCATATTTCATGTTCATTGTTTCACTCTCATGGTTACCACGGAGCAAATAAATTCTGGTCGGAAATTTTATTTTAAGTGCTAGCATGAGGCAGATCGTTTCTAGTGAATGTGTTCCTCTATCAACGTAATCACCTAGAAACAGATACTGCCGCCTTGGCACACTTCCACAAATATCGAAAATTTCTAAAAGATCGGAATATTGCCCGTGAATGTCACCACATATGTTCAATCGTGCATTTAACTCCAGCAACTTGTCTTCTTGCAGGAATATTTCGCTGACTTTGTTGCGGAGAAATATCATTTCTGTTTCAAATAAAGGTGCGTTAGCCGCATTTAGATTTTTTTGGCTAAATAATGTTCGAAGCAAATTAAAAATCAAACTGAGTATAACAAACCTTCATATAATTTTTTCAACATAATATTAAAATTGCTATCTCCATATAAATTTTTATGTCCTGCTAAAACAGTAAAATTAAATTTAAGTGTTAAAATACTATAGTTTATAGTACAAAAGGGAACAAATTAAATGCAGTTTTATGTTAAATATCAGCTTAATTATGTCATTTTTAAATCATTAATCATTTTCTATAATTCTCAATGCATGAACACAATTTGTAAAATGTTTGTTTCTTTATAAATAACTTTAACACTATGTACAACGCTGGCTTTCAAATACGTTTTGTCAATCTAATCAACATGAAATGATTATGTTATAGTCGACTATATTACAAAATTATTTTCAGGCAAGTAAATATAAATCAAAGAGGAATCATTTTTAATTTCATAGATGTGCCATCAGTATTAATTTATCAATACCATCGAAGTAAGATTGTTATAGTCCATATTATTTTAGTAATTTTGTCGCAAAATTATTTATTTGATTAATTCTGAAATAAAATTTCAATCATAATGTTAGATATA
>WNNJ02000868.1:0-21465 GCA_012934845.2 Pomphorhynchus laevis | reverse complement strand
TATTGACTAATATATATATATATATAAATATATATATATATATATATATATATATATATATATATATATATATATATATATATATATATATATATATATATATATATATATATATATATATATATAATTGTTTCTTATGGGATCATGAAGATCGATTGAAATCGGGACTGGTGATCCTTTGATGGATGCTTATTTATGTATTGAATAGTTGCTAGGTCACAAGAGGTGGCTTTCGCATTGAAAACCAGCTACAGAATCCTTCCTTCAAGATATCCAATTACATACACCCTGACTACTAACTCAAGCCAAGTACGGAGAGCGACAGCTTGAATCTTTGATAAGTCAAATTTCAAAAGGCGAAGAGTTGGTAGTCAGCCTTCTGAAGAGCCCGGGGCTACCAACATGTGGCAAAAAGCGGGCAAATCGAAACTATAAATACAAGTATCATACGCAATGTCCTTTCGTCTGACAGCGAAAGGCAGGAAGCAACAATTACAAATTTATATAAAATTGGTAATACATTGGCAAGAAATGTAAGTAAATATTCTAATACATTTTTATCGAATGCCCAATTTGAACAGTTGGCATTCGAAAGACCTGACTCATGCCATCTAAACACGATGCATGAGCCTGAGATGTGCGTAGGGTCGAGTAACCCTGTCACATATCAGGTACAGGCTTTCCAGGAAGCAGTAAATACGCTCATGGGAATTGAATCAGACACGGATCGTCATCAAATTGATTCGGCGCTTCCTTTGCCGGACGCCACTAATGAACTACTAGTATATATATTGGTGTTAGACACCCAGGAAAAAATTCAGTTGGATTTTGACTATTGGGACAATGAGACGCAATATATAGTTCATCAGCCGAGGTTTAGACAAACTGAACCTACGGAATCTCGAGGGTCAGCTCAAGATAGGCTTCTTGACTGGGCAATAGAAACCTTCGAGCGGCAGAGCGGTAGGGGTAATGAGCATGATTGTAGTCAACTCCCTATAGCTCATTTCCCTGTCGATACTGTCAGGAATATGATACATCACTCTACGGGTGTTGACCCCGGGATGATTAAAGCTTATTTCTCGGTGATACCGGATTTATTTCGGCCACTAATAAGAGAATTAGTGAATCAGATATCAGGTGGTGAGGACCAGTATGCAGCCTTAAAACAAGGACTCATACAGCTCATGCGGGGACTGATGACCGTTGAAGAATATCTTACGATATTAAGGAATCAGGAAACCGATGCAGTGGTCCGTGCGCATCAGGATATGTTCACTGAACGTAATCTCGATGATATTGATCTTGGATTAATGCTTGGAGAGCTATTTAGGCCGCGGCGTACGTCATGTCAAAAACATCCTAAGGTAGCTAATATGGCCAATTTACCTCGATTACTTGGACAGTGTCAGGCGCCGAAGCACATATGTGATATTTTCAGAAATGGAGTACACATAAACGCTGTACCGGTGATTTGGCAATGATGGTATTCTAAGGTAAGTCCCGCACTTACAAGAGCCACACGTTATAATATTAGATCAGGCATAATTGCTCCTTACCAAAAAAGACAAAGCCACAATTTTATTCCCGAGTTTTCTTGATACCCAAGAATGACTCTTATAGACTGATATACAATAATCGAATATGGAACGGCTGTTGCCCACCAGACTTCTATTTGCCATCAGTATATATGGTTATAAACAAGGAACACATTTTGTGCAAAAAATGGTACGTAAAAATAGATTTTAAATCTATGTTTTACCAAATACCGTTATGCATGAATGATCGGATAAAAACTGCTTTCGAATACAATGGTAATAAAGGACCTTTCTGGGCTCAAATGAAACACAATTGCTGAATTTGCCTGCTTAGAATGAGTAGAAGCATGGACTCATACAGATGATATCATTATGTCTCATAACTCTAAAGGCAAACTAGCCTTAGCAGTAGAAAAGTTTCAACAGCTCTTTAAATGTGGAGAACTCTCTTAATCAAGAGAAGTGCATTCTATAACCCAGAAGGAATATTACTTTCTTAGGAGGTCACTGGTCAAAGTCAGGGGTGGATATATCAACGGATGCGCTGTCTCGTTTTTGCGAGGCAGTTGCATATCTGAGGATATTAAAGCGTTCCATTGACAGTTGCCAGGGAATGCGATTAAGGGAATAAATAAACTATTATCTCACTTTTTTTCTCCACAGCGCACAAATTGTTATACCAGGATGAGCCTTGGCAGTCCTGGTTGTTGATAAGCCTATAATGACACTACCAATAGCAACAAAAGCATCCCATGAAAAGATCTTCGTGGATGCAACCAATTCACACATTGGAATAGTTGCTCGGGAGGGAATTGCTTTACATATGCTTTGCCATATAAAATCCCGATCTTCCAAGCAGAATTATTAGCCGCCTGGTGTGGTAAACAACTATACCCAGACGCTAAGATATGCGCTAACAATATGGTGTATATCATTCTGTTAAAAAGAGACAAGCCAAAACAGGGCCAATGGACAACCTGTTCTTGCAACAGCTATACGGTACTCCTATAGAATGCATACCAACAAAGGAAAACCCCGCCGACTTACCAAGTCGCTGGTGATTATAATCCTTTATAGCTTTTGTCTCTTGCTTGTTTTCTCATTTCCTTGACATTACGGCTATATCCAACGTAGTCACGTGTCTTCCGTATCGATACTATAAATAACCTTTTTATTAAGTAATAAAAAGGTTTAATTATTAAGTAATTAACTTTATATTCAACAAATATATTCAATTATGTAGAAATAAATTTATATACCAAATTTATAGACTAAATTTATTAATTAAATTCATTAATTTATTTATTAATTAACTAAATATATTTATATAAAATTGATAAATTAATAAACATTGAAAAATATAACTTTTATAGAATAACATTTTAATATTAATATCCGACATGATCTTTCGGATAAGTCTAACTACATCAATAATTTGATTTTATATTTTGAAAAATATTTAATATTATTTTATCTATTAAAATATTTTAAATATTTTATTTGGAAATCAATTATTAAGCTGATATTTCAGATCCACTTGTTCTAAGACAGCCCAGCTTTAAAATTGTTTGGCATTTGTTTGAAATAACCATAATCTTTAATTTAATCTTTAAATTTATTATAACAAATTTATTTACGTTGGATATAGCCGTAGTCACGTGTCTTCTGTATCGATACTATAAATACAAGTATCATACGCAATGTCATTTCGTCTGACAGCGAAAGGCAGGAAACAACAATTACAAGAAAAAAGCAGCTGCTTGTCCGCTGGAACTGCTGCTGGTAAGTCGAGAGAAAAGCACAAGTTTGAAAGCATACGATTTGGATATTTATTGATTTGAAACGCATTTAAAACAATACTAATCTCCTTTTGCATAAAGATTAAAGAAAAATAGTAAAAATGAGTTAGTAAATAGTAAAAAGTATTTTTAAATAGTTAAAAATAGTAAAAATACTCGTTAAAAACACCCAAATACATTGATTTTCTCAAAAATCACTGACAAGGAAATTTAGCATAACCGAATGCTTAGTAATAATTAAAGTCAATAAAATTAAATCAATAAAATCAATAAAATTTAATTACAGTAATTAATAAAATCGAGTGTATTAGGGCATATTTTTAAATCCAAAATAGCAAATTGGTTTTAAATACAAGTATCATACGCAATGTCCTTTCGTCTGACAGCGAAAGGCAGGAAACAACAATTACAAATTTATATAAAATTGGTAATACATTGGCAAGAAATGTAAGTAAATATTCTAATACATTTTTATCGAATGCCCAATTTGAACAGTTGGCATACGTTCATGACAACAGTTCATACCAACTTAACAGGTTCATAAATTTTCGATTTTTACGAATTGTCAGTGTATACTTATTTTAAGTAAAAAAAGGGGAAGACTTCATCGGAGATTAAGTAAGACATTCAATAACTAGGAATAATAAAAATTATAAAAATTTTGATTTCACTATTTGGTGACAGAGTATGTGTAAGCAAGCCTATGATGTAAAATTTTGAAAGCAAAATTATCGAGACTTCTGTGTCGTACATTTTGCCACTTTTTTCTAAATCTAAACACTTGATGAACGAAAGCTTGACTCCGTAGCCCGAATCATCTGACGACAGATGACTGAGGTGTATTTTTACAAGCGAATGATTGATAGCATCAATCAATTTTGGACGGCATTCTCAGAAAATGTCTGAATGTTCTTATGATTCCTTGTTATTATCCCGTTTTGTTTACATCAACAATGAAGTCTTATGGCAAAGAATGCGTCGCACCAATCAAAGACACGATACGAGGGGTAGACTACGATGATATTGATTCTATCACTTGATTATTTATCAAGTGATGGTAAAATTTAATAAATTTTCCTCAGTCTCTTCAACATATGAAAGAAATTTTTAATATTTCACTAACAACAAGATATTTGATTAATCTAAATTATCATTGAGTTTGTCAAGGTGACGTTTGTAAGACTTTGAATTTCAAAATTTAAAATATAAAATCACGATCGAAAAGTTAAAGATTTTACATTTTGTTAAAATTTTCGTCTAAACTATTTGACTAACCTCACTTATTTGAGAATGATCGCGTTTCCTGCCAGATATAGTACTAACCTAAAGTGAAACAAAATTATCGAAAATTTTAAGGTAAGAATAAGGTAATAATAAGGTACATTAGAAACTTAGTTAATAAAATGCTTATTCCGTAAAAGTATAAAATGTATAAATTATAATTTAATGGTTAAATTTATTCCAATGAATTCGTTATTTAATGATTAAATACTATAAAAATTAATTAATATTTAATTAATCAATAATTAATTTTTAATATATAAAAATTAATAATTATTTAATATAATAATTATTATAAAAATTATATAATAATTTTAATTATAATACATTAAAAATATAAAGATATTAATATTATAAAATAATAATAGCAATATCGATACAATATTATTAACTGATTAATTCGGACTACTTATTTCGTTTATCGAAATTACTTAATCCGATGACGGAAACATATGTATTTCATGTATATTCGTTATTTTATTTCATGATTATTTCAATTTAATGATTAAATTTCAATTCCAATGAATTCGTTATTAAATGATTAAATATAAAAATAATAATAAATATAAAAATTAATAATTATTTATAATTAATTAATAATTAATTATATCAATAATTAATATAAAAATTAATTATTGTAATTATTTAATAAAATAATAATTATATAATACTATGATATAAAAATATAAAGATATTTATATTAGATTGCTAAATAACCAACTTAATTTTAATTAATAAATAATTTCGTATAAAATATTATCAACTAATTAATTCGCACTACTTTTTTTATTTATCCAAATGTACTTATCGAAATCGTTTACAAATTGGGATTCCAACTGAGAATTTCTGTGCTACTACCGTGAGATTTAATTTCAAGGATATTTTGGAACGTCTATTTATCACTGGGCTTCGAGAGCATGGGTTTATTGTAAACAGAAATCTTAAAATATACGGACCCCTAATATGCTTCACATCTCGATTCTTACACTGGAATGTATGAACTATTTTATTTTGTCCATCACTTAAATATTATATTTAGGTGGCGTCTCCACAAGCGATTAATTCAGATTCCTTATTTCTTTTATCACTGTTGTATCCTAAGCCAGGTAGGCTTAGTATTTATTACATTTAAACAAATGTATTTATTTAGACGTTTTTATTCTTGGGATGGGAGTCGTTGCCCACAATGAGCATGATCGTCAGCTTCGTGAATATTTGCATAATACCAACATTTCATATGAAATATTATCAACTGTGAGTTCGCAGCATTATTTATTTTGACAAGACAATTTCTTTTATTTTGCCTGCAATATGTAGCATACATTATTATCTCAGAGTGCACGCTTTGGTGTACGCTCATAATAGGGATTAGTAATAAAATCAATTAACATATTTACTACTTAATTTATCTGAAAGCATAAGTTGCATCTAGTCCGTTAGTAGCATACATTATTGCGAAAATAAATTAATTTCCTCATCTCAGAGTGCACGATTAAGTGTACGCTCATAATAGGGATTAGTAATAAAATCAATTAAAATATTTACTAGTTAATTTTACTGAAGGCATAAATCTAGTCCGTTAGCACAAAACAACCGAAACGTAAAATGAGATATTGGATAGGAAATTAAAATATATTATAAATTATATAATACAATATACATTATATTTATATAAAATAAACGTATAAGTCGTTTATACTAAGCTGGCAAAGTATTTTAGGCAAGTAGATCAGCGACTATAAAATAGCAGAATTGTAGTGCACATGGCTTGCTATAAGACAAAAGAAATTAATAATTTTTAAAAATAAAAATCTACGTATACATCGTGTGATGAGTTGAAGCGACGAGAAAGTACATACATAAGCTGGCAAAGTATTTTAGGCATCTCTCGTAAAATTCGTTTGAGTCTGTTCGTTATGGTTAATCAACTTAATCAGCAACGACAAGCAATCCTCATTTTTGTAAAATTTAAATAATAACGTTTAATTATAAAGTAATTAGTGAATTTAATTATTAAGTAATTGACATTTCATATTTAAAATACTTTTGAATATGATATATACTATTTATACTTTTCATAACAGTGCATTCCTGTCGAGTATTTAAAATTTAAAATGCGTGTAGTCATTAAAATTTAAATATTAATTCATAAACAATGCATTATAAAACTTATTTTTAGACTTTATTCATTAAAATTGACTCAATTTTAATACAAAAACATTTAAAACTTTGGAAATATACTAAAAAATACATTATATTGAATTGACTTTAGTTACAGGTAGATTAATCTAATATTAAAAATTCATTAATAAATAGATTAATTTAATTATTATTTAATTAATTTTAATAGTTTGAAATTATCTCAAATATTTAATCGAAAATTGTTTTTAGGATCTTGCAATTCATGCATTCAATACAATCAATGCTGAGAATCGGTTTGTTGTAGGAGCGTTTTTTCCGCTCGACAGTGTCAGACATTTGGAAGCAAAGTCAAAACAAGAATTGTTAGCAAATGAAAATCAAATAAATGACCAAGATGGCATTCTTGGCGCATCGGACGTAACTGACACACATATAAGATAATGTTTCAAAAGTGTTTTCTAAATTTGCGTAATTTTATTTTTTATTTATGTCTAAAAATCAAATTTGTTTAAATAAGAAATTAAATTAATAGTTAATTAATTAAAATTAAATTTAATAGTTAAAAAATCAAATATTTTTTATAAATATATTATTATTCTCAATTTTAAAATATATAATAATTGTAATCTTCAATACTGAGGCATTTTCGTCCTTCAAAAAAATGGTAACCGATTGATTTCTTAGACACTCGAGTATACAAACGGAATTCCTTCGCTGAACTGATACGCTTAATCACTGTCTGCGGAAAGTCGTTGATCGAATTTCACCTGTGGTCCCAGACATCATTTTTTCGATCTCTTCGATAAAATACAAGGTTTCTTTGTCCAATATACCCAAGGACTCAACAGCTACTGGAACGAGTATTTATTTAATAAGAACGAGTATTTATTTAATAAACGAGTATATATTTAAACTACTGGAACGAGTATTCATCAAATACTAAACAATATTGTTTTAATAAACAATAGCGTTTAATTATTAAGTAATAAAAAGGTTTAATTATTAAGTAATTAACTTTATATTCAACAAATATATTCAATTATGTAGAAATAAATTTATATAATAAATTTATAGACTAAATTTATTAATTAAATTTATTAATTTATTTATTAATTAACTAAATATATTTATATAAAATTGATAAATTAATAAACATTGAAAAATATAACTTTTATAGAATAACATTTTAATATTAATATCCGACATGATCTTTCGGATAAGTCTAACTACATCAATAATTTGATTTTATATTTTGAAAAATATTTAATATTATTTTATCTATTAAAATATTTTAAATATTTTATTTGGAAATCAATTATTAAGCTGATATTTCAGATCCACTTGTTCTAAGACAGCCCAGCTTTAAAATTGTTTGGCATTTGTTTGAAATAACCATAATCTTTAATTTAATCTTTAAATTTATTATAACAAATTTATTTACGTTGGATATAGCCGTAGTCACGTGTCTTCTGTATCGATACTATAAATACAAGTATCATACGCAATGTCATTTCGTCTGACAGCGAAAGGCAGGAAACAACAATTACAAGAAAAAAGCAGCTGCTTGTCCGCTGGAACTGCTGCTGGTAAGTCGAGAGAAAAGCACAAGTTTGAAAGCATACGATTTGGATATTTATTGATTTGAAACGCATTTAAAACAATACTAATCTCCTTTTGCATAAAGATTAAAGAAAAATAGTAAAAATGAGTTAGTAAATAGTAAATAACCATAATCGTTAATATGTTTGTAATTTCTAATTTGTTTCTAATTGTTTTATATTAAATTATCTGCAAATAACCGTCATCGTTAATAAAAGAAATTTTAACTAAAATAATATGAATTGTCAGGATTCTTTCGTTTTTATGAACATAATTACTTTTAAAGTTTTTGTAGAAATAATTCCTTTATATTATAAATTATGTTAAGTGGATATTTTGCTCAAGTGGATATAATGTAGATAATTGTGCTATGTTCGGTTTTTAGCACCGGTAAAATATGTTAGCACTAAACATTATTATACAATATTACTAATCAATATAAATCAATATAATATATTAATACGTATTAATCATGTAAATAGATACGTGATAAAAAAGATAAGATGATATACCTTGTTTGCAAGGATATCCTTGAATTTTTCAGCAAGTAATTCGGAATCTGTATTTAAAGACAATACTTTTATGTGAGCATCTTTATCATCTACATCATGTGAAACGGGACGATTAAGCGCAATTGTTTCAAGCATTGTCCAAAAGTGAACCAAAGTAGGATTTCTTAAACTGCCTAATTCGAAAGCTGTACGCTCTTGACGAATTATCGAAGTCATTATATCAGCTGCTTCATCTGAAATTAATGAGCTTATATGATCTACGTCAACAGAAGGACGAATATCGTCTGCAAACGGTAATATATTAACATAGAAAGAATTAAGCTCTTCATCTGGTATCAGTGCAACTAATTTATACGATGATCGACCCATTGTTAATCGGCAAAGCATGAATACTTCATTTTTCAGACACTGCTGATACAAAGCAGTAAATACTCTAGAACTTTGAAAGCATTTTTTATCGTTTGGGTAAAGAATATATCCTGGATTCAGATAATAAGTATATTTCATACAAGATAAAGGCTTAAATCCAATTAATTTCAATTTACACCCTCTATTGTTACCATTAAGTTTGCCAAATTCTTCATTTGTAAAATAGGCGTTCCTATCCAAAACGGTAAGTTCATAATTTATGTCAGATGGAGCCACGGGTGTTTTAGACTTATTGTCTAGTGAAGCAACCTGTCTTGAACATGAAATGATCTCAAGATTGCTTATTCGATCAATGCGCACTTTCGGTGGCAATGGTGTTGCCTGAACAAACCGATACAGCTTAAATTCCGGATTTTTATCTATCTCGTTCATAATTATAAATTGGCCGTTTGAAACGGTAGCCCTTGATTGATAATCACGAGCCCTTATTCTCTCAGCTAATGTAGATAAGGACATTGATTTGATGAACTCGTCCAGATCGTTTTCATTTTTGTACATAATGTGTTGATAGAAATTGCGGTAATTGAAATTAAGGGCGCTTTCGTTAGTAGCGAATACATCAATTTTAATGTTGGCATCGAATAGATCTTTAGAACGCTGAAGTACTTGTCTTCGTTTTAACTTATCAGTGGATGAAGGGTCAATTCTAGCAAAGGGATAGGGATCGTCAACATCAGTAAATAGATATACACGGCAAGAGTACATCCGACGATTATACGATGCGAACATTCGTAAACATCGCCATAGAGCCTAAATTCGATATTAACAAAACTAGTGACGAATAACCAAAAAGTTATAAGAAATGTTTAGTATTACGGAGTTTTACTCAAAGTAAATGACCATTGATGTATTATCAGATTACAATAAAAAGTGGCGTTATACGTTCTGTCATATACATTTAAATAGCTACTGGTATCGATTAAGGATGATTTATTCAACCGCGGGGTCTGGCGAAATATTTTACTCGTTTTGACAATTATACGATCTACTAAGCAATCGAAATAATAATTGATTATGTGCAATCAATAATATTTCAACTTTTTAGCAATAAATGTCGTCTTCTTAAGAATAATATTTTGACTTACAAAATTTTTAATAACGCCTAACTTGTAAAAATATAAAATTCTTAAATACTTTTGATAACGGCATACAATCAAAGTTGACTTTAAAGGAATTAAAGACAGCATTTAGATTCACAAAATAGATCTGCACACGATAATGAGTCCATTTTAAGATGCATTTAAGCGCACTAAATTAGCCATAATTATAGATTAAAATTAAGCCTTTTCATAATTATAGATTAAAATTATCTCAAAAATTGTCTGAAATTCATAAAATTCATAATATTTATAAATTCATACATTGTTTTTCATATGTTACTTTTTATTTAAAACTTTTTAGATTTTATTGATCATATGTGATTCCTATCGTAAATATTTTAGTTTATTATTCCATAAAAAACAATTCAATATTTAATGAATCAAGCATACGAAACTAGATGTCGTGGTGAAAACAGTTATCTTTTGAAACAATGTTTTTAATTATAACACAGTTTTAATTTAGAACAGGTTTAATAATATCAAAGATTAAATTAGAGAATATGTAAAATACAATTGATTTAGTGATTTATTCAAAAAATATTTAAAGTGGAAAATCTTCTTCAATTATAGATAATTAAAGTTGTTTTCAGCTAATGGTGTCCAAACTGACCACGTGCTGAAACAAATTGCACTCAAATATCATAAGATTTATCTAGAGTGTATACGAAATTTGCTATGCAAAATCAAAATCAGCCTGGCCAAATCCGAATCTACGTGTGTGCGATCTGCACGGCGTAAAAACCCTGAAATAAATAACATCTTGAAATATTGTGTTAAAAGCCGGGCCTCATCTGCGAGTAAACTTTGTAATTTAAGATTAATCGATTTTTCTTAATTAAAATATAAAATTATAATATATTTATAATATTATAATAAAATATTATTATATTATATTGTTTATCATATTATTCTATTATTATAATATTATATTTAAAAATTATAATGTTATATTTTTTATTATTATAACATTATATTTTTATTTTTATTTAGATTCATATTTTTAATTTTTTGTGATTTTTGAATAATAATTTCTTTACAAAATAGTTTCTCGTAAATGAACTTAATATCTTGTTACAAATTCTAACCTTTATTGACCTTCAAAACTTGCATAGATGTTATACGCGTTGTGCGTAGTGATTTCATTCTCAGATCCAGCATTGAACTGATTGTACAAATCTCTTATGAACATCGATACCAGACGTCAAATCATTCTCGACAAATGGATCATGTAAGTATGAACGATTTTAAACGCAGCTGTAGGTGTTCGGGGAAACACCCATGATTGATATCTGCCATATATAACGGCATCTGTCAAATTCCCCAATCCTTCAACAGTGGACATTATGAACAGATGAAAATATGTTCTTATACAATTTTTCATTTTTGCATTTTTTTCTACCTTCATGAAAAACATATAAGTTTTACATGTGATATTGGGCATTTAATCTAGCAGGGCTATTGAAAATCCAGATATCCACGAAGATACACTCCATCACATGTCCCCAAAGAGAACATTGCACAATATGCCAGTTCTTAAGTTTTGATCTAGATATTATTATAACAAATAGCAGCAAATGAGCTACAAGCTCGTGTCGCTTACAAAAAAATGATAAAAACGTCAACAAATAAAGAATTCATTTAAAAATAAGTCGCCTTATTAATTTCCACACATGACCACTCGTCTATCATTCAGGGATAGTAAGCAGGAGAGACCACCAAAGCCGTCGAAAACAATTTTGATTGCAGTTGATAAATTAATAACCGATCTGCGATATTACAAGGTACCGAGAAGTAATGATGTCAAACATTCAGCAAATCTCAAATTTGAGAAATTTGGAATCATGCGCGACCCTTTACGTAGCAGGTTCTCAATGTCACAGGATTCCCTTAAAGTCTGTGGATAAGTAACAGGTAAATAGTATTCAAAGATGAATAGAATATATGAGCAAAATAGTGGCTTGAACATTGATGGACTTATCGGATCAAAAGACTTAAAAAACAAATAAAATACGATAGCTCCGATTACAAATATATCTAGTGCGGACCTTTAAATCGAAACTATCTGATACGATGAGTTGAGTGAAGAACCAATGGACATATGCGCATATTTAGAGGGGTTGACACTCCAATCATTTCCGATGACCATTTATCTAGATATGTCAGATCATCTTGAAGGATCTTAATGTCTTGGTTTATAACCGTGTTGTGAGTCAATGAGTTTATTGTAACTTTCCGAATCAGAAGATATGTTTTTGATTATTAGCTTATCAAACAACTTACAAATAATACATTTTAAGGCAATTAGGCGATAGTTCTTACACGTTTGTCGATCTCCCTTTTTATACACTAGAACTACAATGGATACTTTGAAGATACGAACGGATTGAGAGCGTAATCCTTGAAAGAGTATTTATATAAAAAAACCGTCGAGTTTAAATAAGTAACTAAATTAATCGAATAGAAATTTACGACATCTAAAATAAATGGCTTTACGTAGACTACAAAAGCCAGAAAGGCATCCTCACTCTCTTCGATCCAGCGTCAAAAATAGATCTGTGTAGGATTAATAATGCTAGATTTGTTGAATAAGAACTTCTGAATTCAAGTTGTATAGCGCTACCTGATATCGTTATTCGTTGAAGATACGGACATATTGAGAGCGTAATCAATGCAAGAGTATTTATAAGGAAAAACCGTCGAGTTTCAATAAGTTACTAAATTAATCGAATAGAAATTTACGACTTCTAAAATCGAATGGCTTTAGGTAGTCTACAAAAGCCAAAAGCATCATCACTCTCTTCGATCCAGCATCAAAAATAGATCTGTGTAGAATTAATAATGCTGGATTTGTTGAATAAGAACTTCTGAATTCAAGTTGTTTAGCGCTTCAGGATATCGTTATTTGTTAAAGATACGGACAGATTGAGAGCGTAATCCTTGCAAGAGTATATATATGAAAAAACCGTCGAGTTTCAATAAGTTACTAAATTAATCGAATAGAAATTTCCGACTTCTAAAATCAAATGGCTTTACGTAATCTACAAAAGCCAGAGGGGCATCCTCACTATCTTCGATCCAGCATCAAAAATAGATCTGTCTAGGATTAATAATGCTGAATTTGTTGAATAAGAACTTCTGAATTCAAGTTGTTTAGCGCTTCCGGATATCGTTATTCGTTGAAGATACAGAAAGATTGAGAGCGTAATCCTTGCAAGAGTATTCATATGAAAAAAACGTCGAGTTTCAATAAGTTACTAAAAATATCGAATAGAAATTTTCGACTTCTAAAATCAAATGGCTTTACGTAGTCTACAAAAGCCATAAGCATCATCACTCTCTTCGATCCAGCGTCGAAAATAGATCTGTGTAGGATTAAAAAAGCTGGATTTGTTGAATAAGAACTTCTGAATTCAAGTTGTTTAGCGCTTCCGGATATCGTTATTCGTTGAAGATACAGACAGATTGAGAGCGTAATCCTTGCAAGAGTATTTATATGAAAAAACCGTCGAGTTTCAATAAGTTACTAAATTAATCGAATAAAAATTTCCGACTTCTAAAATCAAATGGCTTTACGTAGTCTACAAAAGCCAGAGGGGCATCCTCACTCTCTTCGATCCAGCATCAAAAATAGATCTGTGTAGGATTAATAATGCTGGATTTGTTGAATAAGAACTTCTGAATTCAAGTTGTTTAGCGCTTCCGGATATCGTTATTCGTTGAAGATACGGACAGATTGAGAGCGTAATCCTTGCAAGAGTATTTATATGAAAAAACCGTCGAGTTTCAATAAGTTACTAAATTAATCGAATAGAAATTTCCGACTTCTAAAATCAAATGGCTTTACGTAGTCTACAAAAGCCAGAGGGGCATCCTCACTCTCTTCGATCCAGCGTCGAAAATAGATCTGTGTAGGATTAATAATGCTGGATTTGTTGAATAAGAACTTCTGAATTCAAGTTGTTTAGCGCTTCCGGATATCGTTATTCGTTGAAGATACGGACAGATTGAGAGCGTAATCCTTGCAAGAGTATTTATATGAAAAAACCGTCGAGTTTCAATAAGTTACTAAATTAATCGAATAGAAATTTCCGACTTCTAAAATCAAATCGCTTTACGTTTTCTACAAAAGCCATAAGAATCATCACTCTCTTCGATCAAGCGTCGAAAATAGATCTGTGTATGATTAATAATGCTGGATTTGTTGAATAAAAACTTCTGAATTCAAGTTGTTTAGCGCTTCCGGATATCGTTATTCGTTGAAGATACGGACAGATTGAGAGCGTAATCCTTGCAAGAGTATTATATATGAAAAAACCGTCGAGTTTCAATAAGTTACTAAATTAATCGAATAGAAATTTCCGACTTCTAAAATCAAATCGCTTTACGTTTTCTACAAAAGCCATAAGAATCATCACTCTCTTCGATCCAAGCGTCGAAAATAGATCTGTGTATGATTAATAATGCTGGATTTGTTGAATAAGAACTTCTGAATTCAAGTTGTTTAGCGCTTCCGGGTATCGTTATTCGTTGAAGATACGGACAGATTGAGAGCGTAATCCTTGCAAGAGTATATATATGAAAAAACCGTAGAGTTTCAATAAGTTACTAAATTAATCGAATAGAAATTTCCGACTTCTAAAATCAAATGGCTTTACGTAGTCTACAAAAGCCATAAGCATCATCACTCTCTTCGATCCAGCGTCAAAAATAGCTCTGTGTAGGATTAATAATGCTGGATTTGTTGAATAAGAACTTCTGAATTCAAGTTGTTTAGCGCTTCCGGATATCGTTATTCGTTGAAGATACGGACAGATTGAGAGCGTAATCCTTGCAAGAGTATTTATATGAAAAAACCGTCGAGTTTCAATAAGTTACTAAATTAATCGAATAGAAATTTCCGACTTCTAAAATCAAATCGCTTTACGTTTTCTACAAAAGCCATAAGAATCATCACTCTCTTCGATCCAGCGTCGAAAATAGATCTGTGTATGATGAATAATGCTGGATTTGTTGAATAAGAACTTCTGAATTCAAGTTGTTTAGCGCTTCCGGGTATCGTTATTCGTTGAAGATACGGACAGATTGAGAGCGTAATCCTTGCAAGATTATATATATGAAAAAACCGTAGAGTTTCAATAAGTTACTAAATTAATCGAATAGAAATTTCCGACTTCTAAAATCAATTGGCTTCACGAAGTCTACAAAAGCCATAAGCATCATCACTCTCTTCGATCCAGCGTCAAAAATAGCTCTGTGTAGGATTAATAATGCTGGATTTGTTGAATAAGAACTTCTGAATTCAAGTTGTTTAGCGCTTCCGGATATCGTTATTCGTTGAAGATACGGACAGATTGAGAGCGTAATCCTTGCAAGAGTATTTATATGAAAAAACCGTCGAGTTTCAATAAGTTACTAAATTAATCGAATAGAAATTTTCGACTTCTAAAATCAAATGGCTCTAGGTAGTCTAAAAAAGCCATAAGCATCATCACTCTCTTCGATCCAGCATTAAAAATAGATCTGTGTAGGATTATTATTGCTGGATTTGTTGAATAAGAACTTCTGAATTCAAGTTGGTTAGCGCTTCCGGATATCGTTATTCTTTGAAGATACGGACAGATTGAGAGCATAATCCTTGCAAGGTATATATATAAAAACCTTCGAGTTTCAATAAGTTACTAAATTAATCGAATAGAAAAGATTGAGAGCGTAATCATTGCAAGAGTATTTATATGAAAAAACCGTCGAGTTTCAATAAGTTACTAAATTAATCGAATAGAAATTTCCGACTTCTAAAATTAAATGGCTTTACGTAGTCTACAAAAGCTAGAGGGGCATCCTCACTCTATTCGATTCAGCGTTAAAAATAGCTCTGTGTAAAATTAATATTGCTGGATTTGTTAAATAAAAAATTCTGTAATCAAGTTGTTTAGCGCTTCCGGATATAGTTATTCGTTGAAGACACGGACATATTGACAGCGTAATCCTTGCAAGAATATTTATATGAAAAAATCGTCGAGTTTCAATAAGTTACTAAATTAATCGAATAGAAATTTTCGACTTCTAAAATCAAATGGCTTTACGTAGTCTACAAAATCCAGAGGGGCATCCTCACTCTCTTCGATCCAGCGTAAAAAATATATCTGTGTAAGATTAATAATGCTGGAATTGTTGAATAAGAACTTCTGAATTCAAGTTGTTTAGCGCTTCCGGATATCGTTATTCGTTGAAGATACGGACAGATTGAGAGCGTAATCCTTGCAAGAGTATTTTTATGAAAAAACCGTCGAGTTTCAATAAGTAACTAAATTAATCGAATAGAAATTTCCGACTTCTTAAATCAAATGGCTTTACTTAGTCTACAAAAGCAAGAGGGGCGTCCTCACTCTCTCCGATTCAGCATCAAAAATATATCTGTGTAGGATTAATAATGCTGGATTTGTTGAATAAGAACTTCTGAATTCAAGTTGTTTAGCGCTTCCGGGTATCGTTATTCGTTACAGATACGGAGAGATTGAGAGCGTAATCCTTGCAAGAGTATTTATATGAAAAAACCGTCAAGTTTCAATAAGTTACTAAATGAATCGAAAGGAAATATCCGACTTCTATAATCAAATGGCTTTACGTTGTCAACAAAAGCCATAAGCATCATCACTCCCTTCGATCCAGCGTCGAAAAAAGATCTGTGTAAAATTAATAATGCTATATTTGTTGAATAAGGACTTCTGAATTCATGTTGTTTAGCGCTTCCGGGTATCGCTATTTGTTGAAGATACAGACAGATTAAGAGCGTTATCCTTGCAAGAGTATTTATATGAAAAAACCGTCGAGTTTCAATAAGTTACTAAATTAATCGAATAGAAATTTCCGACTTCTAAAATCAAATGTCTTTAGGTAGTCTACGAAAGCCAGGGGGCATCTTCACTCTCTTCGATCTAGCGTCAAAAATAGCTCTGTGTAGGATTAATAATGCTGGATTTGTTGAATAAGAACTTCTGAATTTAAGTTGTTTAGCGCTTCCGGATATCGTTATTCGTTGAAGATACAGACGGATACAGAGCGTAATCCTTGCAAGAGTATTTATATGAAAAAACCTTCGAGTTTCAATAAGTTACTAAATAAATCGAATAAAAATTTCCGACTTCTAAAATCAAATGGCTTTACGTAGTCTACAAAAGCCAGAGGGGCATCCTCACTCTCTTCAATCCAGCATTAAAAATAGATCTGTGAAGGATTAATAATGCTGGATTTGTTGAATAAGAACTTCTGAATTCAAGTTGGTTAGCGCTTCCGGATATCATTATTCGTTGAAGATACGGACAGATTGAGAGCATAATCCTTGCAAGGTATATATATGAAAAAACCTTCGAGTTTCAATAAGTTACTAAATTAATCGAATAGAAATTTCCGACTTCTAAAATCAAATGGCTTTACGTAGTCTACAAAAGCCATAAGCATAATTACTCTCTTCGATCCAGCATTAAAAATAGATCTGTGTAGGATTATAAATGCTAGATTTGTTAAATAAGAACTTCTGAATTCAAGTTGTTTAGACCTTTCGGTTATCGTTATTCGTTGAAGATACGGACAGATTGAGAGCGTAATCCTTGCAAGATTATTTATATGAAAAAACCGTCGAGTTTCAATAAGTTACTAAATTAATCGAATAGAAATTTCCGACTTCTAAAATCAAATGGCTTTAGGTTGTCTACAAAATCCAGAGGGGCATCCTCACTCTCTTCGATCCAGCGTAAAAATATATCTGTGTAAGTTTCTAAATGCTGGAATTGTTGAATAAGAACTTCTGAATTCAAGTTGTTTAGCGCTTCTGGATATCGTTATTCGTTGAAGATACGGACAGATTGAGAGCGTAATCCTTGCAAGAGTATTTATATGAAAAAACCGTCGAGTTTCAATAAGTTACTAAATTAATCGAATAGAAATTTCCGACTTCTAAAATCAAATGGCTTTACGTAGTCTACAAAAGCCAGAGGGGCATCATCACTCTCTTCGATCCAGCGTCAAAAATAGCTCTGTGTAGGATTAATAATGCTGGATTTGTTGAATAAGAACTTCTGAATTCAAGTTGTTTAGCGCTTCCGGATATCGTTATTCGTTGAAGATACGGACAGATTGAGAGCGTAATCCTTGCAAGAGTATTTATATGAAAAAACCGTCGAGTTTCAATAAGTTACTAAATTAATCGAATAGAAATTTCCGACTTCTAAAATCAAATGGCTTTACGTAGTCTACAAAAGCCATAAGCATCATCACTCTCTTCGATCCAGCGTCGAAAATAGATCTGTGTAGGATTAATAATGCTGGATTTGTTGAATAAGAACTTCTGAATTCAAGTTGTTTAGCGCTTCCGGATATCGTTATTCGTTGAAGATACGGACAGATTGAGAGCGTAATCCTTGCAAGAGTATTTATATGAAAAAACCGTCGAGTTTCAATAAGTTACTAAATTAATCGAATAGAAATTTCCGACTTCTAAAATCAAATGGCTTTACGTAGTCTACAAAAGCCAGAGGGGCATCCTCACTCTCTTCGATCCAGCATCAAAAATAGATCTGTGTAGGATTAATAATGCTGGATTTGTTGAATAAGAACTTCTGAATTCAAGTTGTTTAGCGCTTCCGGATATCGTTATTCGTTGAAGATACGGACAGATTGAGAGCGTAATCCTTGCAAGAGTATTTATATGAAAAAACCGTCGAGTTTCAATAAGTTACTAAATTAATCGAATAGAAATTTCCGACTTCTAAAATCAAATGGCCTTACGTAGTCTACAAAAGCCATAAGCATCATCACTCTCTTCGATCCAGCATCAAAAATAGATCTGTGTAGGATTAATAATGCTGGATTTGTTGAATAAGAACTTCTGAATTCAAGTTGTTTAGCGCTTCCGGATATCGTTATTCGTTGAAGATACGGACAGATTAAGAGCGTAATCCTTGCAAGAGTATATATATATGAAAAAACCGTCGAGTTTCAATAAGTTACTAAATTAATCGAATAGAAATTTCCGACTTCTAAAATCAAATGGCCTTACGTAGTCTACAAAAGCCATAAGCATCATCACTCTCTTCGATCCAGCGTAAAAACAGCTCTGTGTAGGATTAATAATGCTGGATTTGTTGAATAAGAACTTCTGAATTCAAGTTGTTTAGCGCTTTCAGATATCGTTATTCGTTGAAGATACGGACAGATTGAGAGCGTAATCCTTGCAAGAGTATTTATATGAAAAAACCGTCGAGTTTCAATAAGTTACTAAATTAATCGAATAGAAATTTCCGACTTCTAAAATCAAATGGCTTAACGTAGTCTACAAAAGCAAGAGGGGCATCCTCACTCTATTCGATTCAGCGTAAAAAAAAGCTCTGTGTAAAATTAATATTGCTGGATTTGTTAAATAAGAAATTCTGTAATCAAGTTGTTTAGCGCTTCCGGATATCGTTATTCGTTGAAGATACGGACAGATTGAGAGCGTAATCCTTGCAAGAGTATTTATATGAAAAAACCGTCGAGTTTCAATAAGTTACTAAATTAATCGAATAGAAATTTCCGACTTCTAAAATCAAATGGCTTTAGGTTGTCTACAAAATCCAGAGGGGCATCCTCACTCTCTTCGATCCAGCGTAAAAAATATATCTGTGTAAGATTAATAATGCTGGAATTGTTGAATAAGAACTTCTGAATTCAAGTTGTTTAGCGCTTCCGGATATCGTTATTCGTTGAAGATACGGACAGATTGAGAGCGTAATCCTTGCAAGAGTATTTATATGAAAAAACCGTCGAGTTTCAATAAGTTACTAAATTAATCGAATAGAAATTTCCGACTTCTAAAATCAAATGGCTTTACTTAGTCTACAAAAGCAAGAGGGGCGTCCTCACTCTCTCCGATTCAGCATCAAAAATATATCTGTGTAGGATTAATAATGCTGGATTTGTTGAATAAGAACTTCTGAATTCAAGTTGTTTAGCGCTTCCGGGTATCGTTATTCGTTACAGATACGGAGAGATTGAGAGCGTAATCCTTGCAAGAGTATTTATATGAAAAAACCGTCAAGTTTCAATAAGTTACTAAATGAATCGAAAGGAAATATCCGACTTCTATAATCAAATGGCTTTACGTTGTCAACAAAAGCCATAAGCATCATCACTCCCTTCGATCCAGCGTCGAAAAAAGATCTGTGTAAAATTAATAATGCTATATTTGTTGAATAAGGACTTCTGAATTCATGTTGTTTAGCGCTTCCGGGTATCGCTATTTGTTGAAGATACAGACAGATTAAGAGCGTTATCCTTTGCAAGAGTATTTATATGAAAAAACGGTCGAGGTTCAATAAGTTACTAAATTAATCGAATAGAAATTTCCGACTTCTAAAATCAAATGTCTTTAGGTAGTCTACGAAAGCCAGGGGGCATCTTCACTCTCTTCGATCCAGCGTCAAAAATAGCTCTGTGTAGGATTAATAATGCTGGATTTGTTGAATAAGAACTTCTGAATTCAAGTTGTTTAGCGCTTCCGGATATCGTTATTCGTTGAAGATACGGACAGATTGAGAGCGTAATCCTTGCAAGAGTATTTATATGAAAAAACCGTCGAGTTTCAATAAGTTACTAAATTAATCGAATAAGAAATTTCCGACTTCTAAAATCAAATGGCTTTACGTAGTCTACAAAAGCCATAAGCATCATCACACTTTTCGATTTAGCGTCGAAAATAGATCTGTGTAGGATTAATAATGCTGGATTTGTTGAATAAGAACTTCTGAATTCTAGTTGTTTAGCGCTTCCGGATATCGTTATTCGTTGAAGATACGGACAGATTGAGAGCGTAATCCTTGCAAGAGTATTTATATGAAAAAACCGTCGAGTTTCAATAAGTTACTAAATTAATCGAATAGAAATTTCCGACTTCTAAAATCAAATGGCTTTACGTAGTCTACAAAAGCCATAAGCATCATCACTCTCTTCGATCCAGCGTCAAAAATAGCTCTGTGTAGGATTAATAATGCTGGATTTGTTGAATAAGAACTTCTGAATTCAAGTTGTTTAG
>WNNJ02000867.1:0-113228 GCA_012934845.2 Pomphorhynchus laevis | reverse complement strand
GTCATAGACGTATATTTTGTATATTAATTGTAATTTTAGTATAATTTTTATTGTAATAATGGCAAATACCACGATTAATAATTTACGTTAAATCAATTTAATCGTGACAGGTGATGAATCGTGGATTTACGCGTATGAGCCCGAAAGTAAACAACAGTCGACTGTATAGGTGTTTCAAGATAAGCCAAATTCAACAAAAGTTGTTCGCGCACAAAGCACTTCCCAACCGCCGAAGACGGATCACTCTACACCACGTATATTAAATCAAATTACAATTAATATTGTTATCGTCAAATTGTTATTTATAATAAATACATTCCTAATTTTATTAAATTTTTAAGATAAAAACGAGTATTAGAATTTAAATTTACCTGGTGATTTTGATCTTGGTCTAGGAGATCATCCATAGACTGTAGCAGTGTTAGATATTCAGAAAGAACTCCACTTTCCTCTGATATGCTCTTAATGCCACGAACAGATTGAGCTGCTAGTCGGGCGATTTTTTCTCTTGGTTCTGATTCCAAGATGGAGCTGGGAATTTCGTGAATTAGATCGTAGATTACTCCAATGTCATGTGATAGATTATTACTACGTGTACTAGTTGAAGATCCGACAGTAGGTAGTAGCTTTGACATCCAAGCAACACTACTATTTGCATTGCGCTTTACAATCTGGACAGGAATTCGCTTTCTTAAAATAACGGTTCGCGTTTTCGGAGAGGAGGAGATCCCAATTTGTAAATTTACGTGAATTCTCATTATAAGAAACACAAAAAGGTCTGGATCTGATATTTGATTTAGCCAAGCAGACTCATGTGTGGCAGCATCCCAATGGCATTGAACATGCAGCATACTTGATGAACATGTGTTTGATGTCGGTGTAACTTCGGTGGGAATGAAGCTAGACAGGGTTATAAATTCATCCGCTCTTTCTGCGGCAATTGGTATATCAACGCTAGATCGATTCGATAATAACAATAAAGGGGTATGTTTCTCGACACCGGGAGGTGGGTTCCAATCAGCAGGACTACCAGGGATGCCAGACCCGGCCGGTGGTAATTCTACAATATTGCGCTCTTCGGTTACAGATATTAAATTATCAATTAGGCATTGTTCGTTGGCTAAAAATAAAACTAATAATGTAATAATGATAAAGAACTAAATTCGCACGAAATGTTATACTTTTGATTTGAATAAAAAATAGTTTTTTACTCAAATCAAAAATTATTATTTTTTTTGTACAGATTTTAGTGAAAAAAATTTATTCTATCGACGAAAGCTCATTCTCGTAATTTACTTTAAAACTAAAACTTAATATTAATATATTTAATATATTCAATATACTTAATGATAAAAAACTGAATTCGTACGAACCCTTAATATTAAATATATTATATACAATTTACATGTTTGATCTTATTAAGTAAATTAATATATTAAATTTAACAATTATATTATTTTTTACAAATTAAAAATAGTGTTGATAGCAATCAATAACAAAATGATTATAAGCAAAGAATACATACGCGAATATTTTTTAAAATTGATGATAAAAACAATAACAATTTTATTTGTATTCAAATGAAAATTTATAATCTGGTAAATTTATCCAAATTACTTGAATTATTCAAATGTGATTTGTAGCTTTTGTTTTCATGTATTACCGTTCTGTATACTTACAGCCATGTTGATATTGTTAATGTTGAAAATGATAATAATGTTAAATTTCCATGTTAAATTGTTGAAAATAAACAACTAACAAGTTTTAATCTACTAAGAACAAAAGTTTTGCAATCATTGATGCTACATCATTGATGAGATAATTTTTATATTAAAAATGCTTGTTCGTCGCATACAAAAAAATTAATTAAAATATAGGCAAAGTAAATTGACAATTGTCTCGACAATTACGTATTACCGAAAATACGATTTATTATATAATAAAAATATCAATATTTTACATACTAAGAATATTAATGTTGCATTACTTGATATGTTATGGTATATCGCTGGAATCATTCAGGTGTATCAATTGAGTATAAAAATGATAAAGTCGGGTAAATATTCTTGATAGAGTAATATTATTAACCTACCTTTAAGAGTATTTCCGGGTACTATATTTGAAAGTTTAGAATGAGTATAGAAGGACTCATTACAAGAAGGATTATTACATGACACCCATACCATCTTAGTCCACTAGCGGTCACAAAAGTGATGTGGTATTGAAGAAATAATGCTTTATCGCGCATTCCGGTTGCATAACGATACAGCATGTTAATAGATTAAAGAGGTACATACATAAAAATGTTGGAGAAAATCACTGCAGTCTATCAACAATCAAATCCCTAAAAACATTTCTGCTAAAAGAGCTTCATCGATAGAGTTCAAACTCTAAGAGTGCCTAAGGATTATCTATCACAGTTATATATAAACTGAGGGAAGTGTAAAAATTATTAAAAGTATTGATTTATAATGATACAATATAAAGTTATCTTTTAATAAATATATTAAACTTCTCAATTCATAACGGGAGTTTGTGAATATATTTTGAAAGGCCAATTATACTAATTAAATTTTTACATCCACGTTCACATCCACGCTAATTGAGCGTGGATGTGAACTAGTAAAAAATTAGTGATTTTTTTTCAAAAATTTTAATTGAAATGGTTTTCGTCATAAAATTAGTAAAATTATAAATATTTAAATAAATCTTAATATTCTTTTAAAGCTTTCGACTGTTAGTTAACATTGTTTACAGTATTCACAAAGCTTTTGTAAAATGTCCACATAACGATCTATTACATAGATTGCATGTCATAGTATTCCATTTATTACAGAGATTAAACTCATCCGTTACATATATGCAATAGATGGAATACTATTATATAATAGTATTATATAATACTATTATATAATAGTATTAATACTATCTATCGTATCTATTCACTTCGAATAATTAAGGTAAAATCTATATAAAACAATTAGTATTTATATTTCCTAATAATACTAAACAAACATATACTACATTCTGATTTACTTTGCATACAAAAAAGTATAAATCTTTGAGCCATGTCTTTCTATATTTAAAATTAGATATCAGCAGACATCTAATTTTGCATTAATTGAAGCATCATATAATATACGTAAATATCAAAAAGTTTAGTTTTTAAACTTATGATTGCTGACAATATTTGCGGTGAGCTTATTTGATTTATCACTCCAATTTGCTCTAATATCACTATTATTTCAGATAAAACGAGGCATATATTCACTTTGAAATTAAATAAAAACACACAAAGGTATCATATAATGTATCAATTACCATAATTGTAACAATTATCATTCTTACAAACAGCTATTGCTAGGCCACTAAAACGTTTCACTCTGGATAGCTACTATCCAGAGTGAAACGTGGATAGTAATCAGATACTTCTTGATTAATGTGTGTTGGTATTATTTCCATAATACGGCCGTTAATTCACAAAAATTAGTTAATTCACAAACATTGACTTTTATTTTAAATTTAAATTTTAAATTTTAACTTGATATAAAGTAGCGTGCAGAATAAAATAGTCATCAAAATTTCAATATTAGCATTGACTGCTCAGGTATATCAATTTAAAATTAGGAAACAAATTTTAGATGACTAGTTTGATATTGATAATAGTAATCATTATGAAAAATAGACAGGTTTTCAAATTGAAGATAGCACCTTCCACTACCATCGCTAATTAAATTTAAAATCAGAAATGATTTCAATTAAATTTGCAAAATGTCAGACGAAGGTCTTTTATTAATAATTAGACTTATATATAATATAGTCTTATATAATAATTATTTCTTATTTATTATTTAAAATTGATAAAATCAATTAAATCTCGATAAAATCAATTTAATCTCAGAGAAGAGAAGAGAAAATTCCAACAAATAGAACCTGAAAATATATTTCATATAAACAAAAAAATTATTTATTCGACAATAATTTCTAGCCAGAGAAATTAATTAATAGATTAAATAATAAATTGACTTTCTAAAATTATTTAATGTATTGCTGATAGATTAAATCTATTAAAAGTTTTAATCATATCAACCAGGTATTGATATCATTTCATTGCCGATCCTTAAGAAACATATCAGGTAATATATTAAGTCATATTAAGGACAAATGAACCTTAATTCATGTTTTAGAGTAGATGAGTCTGCTTATTGAATTTTGAAATTTTGATGACTATTAAAATAGCTGCGCCATTAAGATTTCAATGGTAGCAATGAATGCTTTGGTATATCAACTGAAAATTAGAAAACAAACTTTAGATGACTAGTTTGATGGTTAACGAAAGAGTGACTAGTTTCATTAGGTTAAAAAATGTAAGGCAAAAGTTTTATATTTTCTTTCAAATCTCTCATAGTCTTTCAATTTTTCAAATTGAAGGTAGCACCTTCCCCTACCAACACTGATTTAATTAAATCAGCTAACTGAGTCTACGTATTGTTATATAATTATAAAATAAACAAAACATAATAATGCTAAATCAAAATTTAATAATTAAATAATAAAATTAATAATTGTTTTTAGATTTTCTATAATTTAAATCAAGTTAAAAAATAAAAATAAAAAATAAAATTTAAAATAAACGTCATTTTTATGAATTGACTAATAAATAACAGACGTTGTATCAGAATAAGAATTAGAGGTCATCAGACAATGATGACCTCTAATCAGAAATAATTTCAATTATATTTGAAAAATTCAAGACTAAAGTATTTCATTAAATTTTATTGTCAATAAAGCAGACGAGTCGAGTGATCGTCAGTCAACATTTAAAGGAGGAAAGAGATGAAAGTGATTTTAAAATCATAAATGATTTTAATTAAATTTACAAATTTGATTAAAATTTTCATTCAATGAAAGACGAAAGTTTTTCATTTAATCTAATTGTCAATAAAAGCAAACGAGTCGAGTGATCATCAGTCAATATTTAAAGGAGGAAAGAGATGAAACGTAGGTATTGGGTCAGTAGCTGATGAGGTCCACCAATACTGAAATGTAGCGTACTGCTTTTGGCTTAAATATATGATTAAAGCAGCATGCAGAATATAGATGACTAGATTAAATCAACGCAGATTTAATTTAAAATCAGAAATGATTTCAATTAAATTTGCAAAATGTAAGAAGAAAGTCTTTCATTAAATACAATTGTCAATAAATCAGACGAGTCGAGTGATCGTCAGCCAACATTAAAAGGACCGAAACGTGAAGCGTAGGTATTTATTCAGTAGCTGATGAGATTTGCGAATACTAAAATGTAGCGTGCTGCTGTTGGCTTGTAGATAAGATTAAAGTAGCATGCAGAATAGAAATAGTCATCAAAATTTAAATATTAACAATGAAATAAATTAATAATTAATGTTTATATCTCGATTTTGCTAAAAAATAATTTTTCAGTTTGAATTGCTTTATTCTCATTAATTAATTTAATTAATTAAAAAATAATTTATTAATTAATAATTCATTAATTTTTGCGAAATACGAAAATTAATGAATATTGTTACTATTTCATTGGTTCTGCACAAATGAAAATAAAGTTTATATTGTATTGGATCAAACTTAAATAAATTTAATCGTTCAGATAATATATATATTAATTTTCTTAAAGTTAAAAAGAGCATACAGCAAGTACGGCGTACTACTGTTGGCTTATAAATAGAATTGAATCAACGTGTAGAATAAAGTCATCAAATTAGTATTAGTCAATTTCGGATGCAAGCATAAATCTAAGCATTACTATTGTAATACATTACATGCTCATTAACATAATATTTTAAATTATGAATGATTCCCTATATATAGTGTAATAGTTGAATATTGTTTTGATATCCTATTCGTAACATTTTGAAATATAAAAATTCCATAAACGAAGAAACCTGAATGTTTTCTTCAGCTAATTCTATAGCTTATTCTATTCTTCAGCTAAAGTGTCAGTTGTATTTTAACACCTTCTCAATTAGGAGAATTGAACTCAACATATTGACACCTAAATTTAACTATATCAGCATATGTTAAAAGCTGATCCTGAATCCCATTTATATTACAATATCGAAGACGATGTACAATATAGAAGACGATACATTCCATGAGGTCATATCGCACCTGTTATAATTCCACAATTACCGCTTTTGCTTCAGCTATGCCGTACAGTACATTAATATATATATATATCTACATAAAAAATGCTCGAAACTAAATTCTAGTGAAAATAAGAAACAAGGGACAAAGAATTGGAGATGAAGAAAAAGTCAGTGGTAAATGTTGTTTTCGCTGGTGTGGCCTGTCTTTGTTGTGGTATAGCCGTATTCATTAGTGCAATCATGTATTTGATCGAATATAACCAACACAAAAATATATACGGCAATTCAATAACGAATATTCTAATATTTCAAATCTGCATTGCACTGATCATGATATTGTTGTTTTTAGCAATTTTAATATCCGAATTGGACAAATTTGCAAATAATAAATTTTTGCAAACATTTTCCAAGTTCATGTATCCAATCTTAGGAATACTATTACTTATGCTGCAAGCTCTTATAATTGCACTGTCATTTGCAATGGATACAGCTAATGCGGATATCTATGAATACCGTGAAAAATGTCTACAGTTGAATATGACACTCGACACTCAGGTAAGTTGTGCAAAAGTAGCGCAGAAGTATAAATGTTGCTATCGCCCAGAATCAGTAAACCTATATAATTATTTTACAAACTTAACGACTACCCAGCTCCCGACGAACAATTCGACATTAAATTCTACCGGATTTCCTACCATAGAATCAAATTCTACTGGACTACTTCCCACTGAATCAAATTCTACCGGATTTCCTACCATAGAATCAAATTCTACTGGGATATTTCCCACAGAATCAAATTCTACTGGACTACTTCCCACTGAATCAAATTCTACCGGGTCTCCTCCTACGGGATCTAATTCATCTTTAAATGTTTTAACATCTACAAGAAATGAAACGTTATACCTACCACGCGGATTTCAGGATCGATTCTGTTGCTTGGAATGTCATAGCAGTAATTGCACATATCAATGTGCCTACTCGAAAAACTGCGTATTCGAGATGATTTCGTTCAACGTATATGCGTTTTCAGTAATAATGACAATATGTGCCATTTCCGCTATATTGTTAGCGTTATACCCCTTAGTATATTATACACTTTTAAAAGACAAAAAATAAGAGACTCCGATATTCCCATAATTAAAGTGGATTGTAGAGAATATTTTCGAAATGATTCTTATAAAGTACTAGAAAACAAATTAGTAATTATCGATATATTTGAATATTTTATAAAAATTATGTTTATCAAAAATCATTGATATTATTTTCTGTATATTTCAAATACCAAGTTAAACATTAACTTCATATGTATAATAAACTATTTAAAATACAAAATAAAATTAATATTTATTAATTTATTAATAAATTTATTAATTTATTATTTATTAATTCTAAAATAAAATTATTTCAAAATAAATCAAAAAACTATTAATATCAGAAGTGTTTTTCTGTGAGTTTTTTATTTCTGACTGAATTTCATTATTAACATTTTACAAAAATTACATTTTCATAAATTAATTGTTTCTTTAGTTGATTTAAATTTTTTAATTTAATTTATTCAAACCATAAGAATATTGTTTAATAAATTTAATGAATTGTAACGAATGTTTTAAAAGCTATGATGTAAAAACTTAAATTTATTTAAGTTTTTATATTTATTTAAGTTTATTTATTTAAATTTATTTAAGTTTTTAATTTATTTCAGTTTTTATTTGATTGTTGCATTTCTGAGTGTATTTTGCTCAACTATGAATTTTACTGGTTTGTTAGTAAACATTTGAGACCCCATCAAATAATGATTTCTCGTAATCATTTAAATCGTGATTAACCATACCTATATGGTATGGTTAATCATACCTCTTATTAACCATACCTATAAGCTCGTATCCTTCGCCGTGACTCGTCCCATCATGAAAGTTCGCGAATATTTGTTTCCACGTGAACAATTCGATTTTCGTATTAATTGCTCAACTTTAAATGCGTCAAATATTGTCAGGAATCAAGTACATAAATCATTTTTTGTTAAAAAGCCTTTATATACCATATTCACAGATTTTACTATGGCTTTTGACTCTGGTAATCACCTAATGATGCTTTTTTAAATAAGTTCATTATTTTACAAAAATGGTGGATTACTACCGTTAATTATAAACATCTTAGAACCAAACTACCTTAAAGTTTTTGACGGCCTAAATTACTCTGAATATTTCTTATCTACACAGGGTGTCATGCAGGGCGACTTCCTGAGTCCCACTTAATTTCCGTTCTTCGTAGCGGATTTACCTCGTACAATTTGTAATAGTAGAAGCTTAATAACGACGGTAATGTACGCGGACGACCTAGCTATTATGTCTACAAATATGTATGAATCACAACTAGCTTTGGATGAATTATCTAAATATTGTGTGGACAATTATTTGAAAATTAAGTGCACAAGTCTAAAGTCGTAAAATTTAGGCGTGGAGGTCCATTTTGGAAAAAGGATAAGATTATTTTGGAATCAGCTTTTTAAATTCTGCAAGAATATTACATATCTTGGGTTACAGTTGGATTCTAGATTGTCCTTTACCTCTCATGTCGAGGAAATAGCTTCGAATATTACTGTGGCTACCTGTAGTGTAAGTAATCTGGGTCCTCTGTCATACGATGGTGCTATTAAATACTTTCGTGTAATGCTATTACCAATTTTGACATACAGTTTATCGGTAATATGGTCGGACTTATTTTCTTCGATTTTTGCTCAAATTGGTAACTGTCAGAACAGATTTATTAAGTACATTGTGGGAATTTCAGTGAGAGATTCTTCTACATCTGTAGCCATATTATCTCGTATTTCTACGTGCCCTAATTATACTCGCGCGATCTTCAATTTGCCAAAAACTCAAGCGTTTTCGATTAATAAATCTGAATTTATTTCGAAAAGATCCAAACTTAACATTGAGATTTATTTAAGACCCATATTTTTACAGACTTAGTGGCAGCAGGCTTGTTATATTAAGAGACCGTTACTATGCAGGCTTTCTATTCATAGTTATCATGATAATTTTTTTATTATTAATATGCCCAATTCATCCAGTCTCCCTTCAATGTAAATGTATTTTCTGTAGCTCTCCCTGTGCATCCTTGCTGCATGTTTTTTCTTGTTCACATTTGTCTAAATTAGGATTAATTGATATTGGCAAACTACGTCAGATCCTGATATATCGCACACCAGTCTAAATTCCTATTGAAGTATTAGCATGTTGATAACTGATATTAAATATTTTTTATTGCCTCTTTACTGACTGCAATATTTGCTTGTTTTTCAATCCCTACCGAAAGATTACGCGGGTAAATAAATTTATCTACCACATTGTATTATATATTTATCAATTAAAAATGATGTTAATAATAAATAATGATGTTAATAATAAATAATTTGTGTATATTATATACACCAACGTCTGATATTATAATTAAAAATTGTAATTTAAAATAAAAGTCAACTTCTATTAATTGACTAATAAATATCAGACTATGTATAAGAATAATGATTAGAAGTCATCAAGATGAACTGCTATGTTATTAGGTTTATAAAATGCCTGATATCAGTTTAAAAAATTTTATTTAAATAAAATATATTAAAAAATATTTTTAATAATATAATTATATATATTTAAATTAATATATTTATAATTGTAAAAGTTATAATTTTTATAAACGAAATAAATAAAAATTTGTATTAAAGGAAAATTAAAAGCTTAAAATAATGATGAAACTTAAATAGAATAGGCCTATGATATACCATGCAATGATTATATAAAATATAAGATCGATATTTGTTGTAATACTGAAATAAATAAAGTTACACTAATTTTTATATTTATAAATTAATTAACTTTATTATATATTGAATCAAGTAATATTACCTTAATTATATATTAAGAAAGAAGGTACAGAAGGAAAAATCTTTATAATTCCATTATTGGAATAGAAATAATTAATCATTTAAATAATTCCGTTCTAGATAATGAAAATATAGAAACTATTAAAATCATTTCGGATTTTAACTATAGAAGGAATTTAATAATTATTTAATCAATACAAAAGATAAAATTACAAAATTTAAAAGATTAATTTATTTATTTTCGCACTACATAAAGTTTCTTTTATAAAAATTATAAAGAAGCATGGTATTTTGTACATGCGTTTATAGTTAATAGGCGACAATTCACAAATTTATATGTGAGTAAATGTTTTACGATCAATTGAGACAAATAAAAAACTCGTTTAATTATACTTAAATGACTTTAAGTATTTAAAGTCATTTTAAATTACAAATAAAAAGAAACGTTTTATTCTGATACAACGTCTGTTATTTATTAGTCAATTCATAAAAATGACGTTTATTTTAAATTTTATTTTTTATTTTAACTTGATTTAAATTATAGAAAATCTAAAAACAATTATTAATTTTATTATTTAATATAATAAATATATATATTATTTAATATAATATATATATTATATATTATATACTTTGTATTAGAATAATGTACACTAAATAATCAAATTTCATTAGAGGAAATACGTCATTAGCGCGAAATTGTCCTCGTTGCTATGTTGGGTAGAGTAGTTAAGGGCCGAAACCTGATAGCATAGCAGTTCATCCTGATGACCTCTAATCCTAAATCTGACACGTCGTCTGTTATTTATTAGTCAATTAATAAAAATTGACTTTTCAAATTTCAATTTTTTATTTTAACTTGATTTAAATTATAGAAAATCTAAAAACAATTATTTATTATTTAATTATTAAATTTTGATTTAGCATTATTATGTTTTGTTTATTTTATAATTATATTAAATACGTAGGCTCGGTTAGCTGATTTGATTTGCTTAAGAAATTTAAAAAATCAATTTGAATAATTGTAGTTAAATAATTTTGTTTGAATTATTAAGAAGATAACGTTTCGTCAGCGATATGATTAATATTTTAAAAGCCTTAAAATTATTAGTAGTTGTTTTTTGATTCGCAGATTTATAAATCGTGCGTTTCGTAAACGCGCAATTTAATTCAATTTAAACAATCTAATTTAAAAAATTCAATTTAATTGATATAATTTTAGTAAAGATTTAATTTTCCCATTTCTACAACAATGATTATTTTAATATAATCAATATTATATTAATATTAATATTAATATCAATATTATTTTATTATTTAATTAATAATCACCCATTAGCCAATATAGATTTTCATTAATTCAGAAATATGAAACTTATATTCTTATATTAATAAGAGGTAAAAATAAAAAATGTAGGTATTTATCAAATTTGTAAATTGCGGTTTGAAAAATTGTAATTTACAGAATTTAAATGATTCTCTCTTGTTGTCTATGCACATGTGGAAACCTACACTATTTCCAAAACAGTTATGCAGAATAGCGCTTTTATGGGATAGCGCCAACTCGCTTTTGAAAAAGGCGTCAACTCGCGAAAAAATTATAAAATTTAAGAAATTATTAAAATTATTAATTATCAAAATCAGAATTAATTTTGAATCATATTTTTTAAATAATGCTTAAAAGTAAAGATTAGGAAAAAAGTTAATTATTTATTTCGAACATACGTGAAAGATTTATCAAGTGCATCAAGGTAAGCATTGACTCACTTGATGCTTACCTTCGTGAAATAGGGAAGGAAGGGGAAGAAAAAACTTGACGATAAAGCGTTTCTAATTTCCCAGTCATCAAAATATATAATGGATAAAATCTTCCAAATATTTCACTATATAAAATCAAAATTTGATAGAATTTAGGAGGAGCAGCCCTAAATGTTCCATCAATAAGACAAATTCTTGAATTGTCAATATATTTTCTCTTATAGAAATGGGAAAATATAACAAATCTTTCCTCACTATAAACTTCATCATCATGTAAGAGAAACGAATTATCTTGGTAGTCTACCATGTAAGGGGTTATTTTTTACATAAATCTTGTGGTGAATTGACGTATTTTTCAAAGAAACGAGTTGGCGTAAACTCGCCAAATGTCAAGTTGACGTCAATAGTTAGTGTCTAAGCTATTATCTAAGTTCGTAACTAAGCTCATATCAAGCTCGTTTCTAGGCTCGTTTCTAGGCTCGTTTCTAGGCTCGTTTCTAAGCCCGTATCTAAGCTCGTTTCTAAGCTCGTTTCTAGGCTCGTTTCTAAGCCCGTATTAAGCTCGTATTAAGCTCGTATCTAAGCTCGTATCAAGCTCATATCTAAGCCCGTATCTAAGCTCATATCTAAGCTAGTATCTAAACTTGTATCTAACTTAGTGTGGATTAATAGAGTGTGTATTATCCCCAGATCAATACTTTTTCTATTTTAATAAGTATATTATTGGAATAGGTAGCTCATATGTATGAGGCTACTGAATCAAACTTAAATGTATATGAGCATGTTAAGATAAAGCATAAACCACATTTTGTCAATCATATTATAGGTAATCAAAATATAAGTATAGATCGAAAACGATGAAATGTGTTATAAATGATATTAAGTTTTATTTAAGCGAATTACTGTTGAGATATAATGTTCCCTATGATTCTGTAGAGGAAATATTTGAATTTATAAAATTATGAATTTAACATAATTATAACAGGGAGAAATTTCGATTCAAATATTGTATAATCAAAACATGTATAATACATTGTGATAAATATTATATCATTGAACTATATTGCAACTAATATACTGCCACAAACGAAACTTAAAACAATATTACCTTCATTGCTCTCTGCGATTTGTTTTTGGATTGATTGTCTTTTAATTTCAAGTTTTTTTAACCACATTTCTCGAAGCAGACACAAATCCTCATCTGTATATGAATCTAGCTCGCCTGATGTTGTACTTTTACAGCATCTAATGCAACCGACCTCGATTTTATCTATTCTGTTAAGAGTAATCGCTAAAGATCCAGACGATCTAAGATCCTTTACACATACTCGAAATACATGTGATTGACCCTGTAATAAATATACAATGTGTAATTTGTTGTTATTTAGAAATTAAACCTTACCTGTTTTAGTTTGTAGAATCCTCCACACCCCGATACAGCTGGATCCCAATGACGAGAAACTGAATTCCAAATACCATTTTCATTAAGTTCATTTAAGCCAACGGATAACATTAAGAAACATCTGGAACCTTTCCACTTGTCACTTATTTGCTGAATTAGCGAATTATTATCAATTGAATTATTATGAGAATGACGACTGCTTGAAGCACGCTTATGGCCCCATATTTCAATCGTTAAAATATTAGACAACACCAGATTTTCTTTCAACCGAAAAGACTAAAATTAAATTAATTTAATGAAAAATTAAAATTTAATAAAATTCAAATAATTCGATAAAAATTAATTTATTATATAAAAAATAAATCAACAAAACAAGGGCAAGCTACTCTTAGCAGAATGTATGGAAACTTAGTACCATATGAACTGCGATTAAAACACATTACAGTTTACTTTATGGGCATACAATAAATTCTCTTATAAGTAATTCTAATTTCAAAGTTTGTTCAAATGAAATAATTGGATAGGCAACAAAATATCTAATTACGTCGATTTTTCAAAAGCAAAATATTGCCGTTTGTCGTTTCATAAAGCAAACTAAATGACAATTAAATGATGGTAAAAATAAGATTTAGTGGATTTGGAAGACCTTATGAAAATAAGAATTTTCAACAACAAAAAAGACAAATTTGATAATAATAAAATATAGAAAATAAATCGGGACGTGGCAAATAATGAAGTAATAAATATGTAATGGATCTGAATTTAAGGAAGCGTTAATTAACAATGACATTTTTGTAAAGGATTTCTGAATCCAAGCCGAAATGTTTGATTTAACTTGATGAAAGAAAACGCTAGCACCTTTTTATAGTTATCGTCGGAAAAATATGTAAAATTTAAAATCTATTATATGACATAATCAGACAATGCAAAGGAAGAATAGAGACAAAATTTGGGTCCTTCTAGCTAGAGGCATCAAATCCTTTAAAAATGAGTGTTATGATCTCGTAATTATAATCAAGGAGAGTTAAAAGGTTTAAGAGTATAATAATAAAATAAGTATTTATAGATGTGTACATTTTTAGTTTGCTATAATTAATAATGACGGATCTATCGCTATATTTATTTTTATGATAAGTATTTTAAATTGGAATTTAAGCAAAACATCCATACCATGAGGTTATTTTTAAAAATAATTTTGATGAAAATAACATATAATCGTATTTAACACGTTTAATTTCCCTTTTATCTCTAGTTAATTCCGTTTATAAACTATTTTACTGTAAAATAAGTATACCTCATTAAATCGATTTTTGCATAAATTCTTATTTAAAATACTTATTTTTCATGCAAATTAATTTAGCGATATATCCGTCATTATTGATCATAATACATATTTATAAAGCTTAGTAAATTATTATATTCTTAAACATTTAACCTCTCATTTTTATATTGACGAGGTTATAACGCCCTCATTTTGCCAAAAGTTTCTACTATAAATAAATCAAAACTAAAGATAAATAATAAATAATTATATGAGATTTTCTACAATTTATATTTATTTCAAGTTAAAATAGACTAATCTCATTATAATTTATATAGTGTTAAAATTTAAAATTGAATTTAAAATAAAAGTCAACTTCTATTAAATGACTAATAAATAATTCTGTTGTATTAGAATAAGGATTAGGAGTAATCAAGAGGAACTGCTTTGTTATCAGGTTTTGGCCCCTATTCCCCGATGGGGCCAAATACATGCTAATGACGTATTTCCTCTGATGAAATTTGCTTATTTAGTGTACTTTGTTCTAATACAAAGTATATTATTTATTATCCATCCATAAAAATTTTCCGCTAATGATTTTAAATTTATTTTTAGTAGTATTGTGTTGATTCATATATTTTACGATTTTCTGTTTTTTACTTTATTTTAAATATTGTATAAAACATTGTATAAAAAATAATATTGTACAGACTTAAAAAATATGAGAGATAATATACACAAAGTATTTTCTTTTGGAAAATATGGCCTTGCAACAAATCAAACGTTTTTTTTCTGTCAATCCTTTCGCGGCTTAAGATCTCTGACAAATTGCATTTATATAATAGCTCTTAAGTTTAGAAAACGCTATAGTTTTTTGCAAGCCTATTGTTACAGTAGTGGTTGGAAAATTTGGAACGACCAGTCAAACGACAACATTGAAGATTCGGCTGGGCCAATTATCCTCAATCATCCGTATCGAAACAGTAACGTTAAAACATTTATTTTGATGTCGTATATTATACATATACATAGATACCAGTTCAAATATTCAAGAGATTATGCATACAATAATATACACAAACATAACTGATTGCAAATCTGAAGAGAAATGATTACAAAGAATCGAAAGACGAGTCAGAGATAAGACGAATCAAACACAGCAAACAATTAATGAGAATTGAATCTCTCTGGCTAGCTATCTGCCTATATTCAATTTTCCTGAGAAAGAGCTAATAACCTACAGTATTTCCTCTCAGCTCAACGACTCATACTTTATTGATGATTTAGTTATTATGAACAATGATTGCTTTAACTCAATTTTAACAACTCAAAATGATGCGCTTGCAGTGGTGTGAACGCAGTTTGTTAAAGTTTGCAATGGTGTAAATGCAGATTGTAAGTGCGTTGATTGTTCTGCTTCAAAATACCGCAACAACGAGCTAGTTGACAAAGATCCCGTTGATAATGATAAATACTTGCAATATTTAGCCTTAACTAATTAAATTCGTGATTCCGAGGCTTGTGTATCTTTAGAACTAAAATGCACTGATATTTTTCTGTATACTCCTTAGTAAAATGTGACATGTGACATTATACATTATACATCAACCGTCTCACATATTACTGAATATCAGTAATTACTGAGACCTATATCAGCTAACTGAGCCTACGTATTATATTGACTAAATAATATCGGATGCATTAGAATAAGGAATATAGGGATTCGTAATATCAAGATTCGTCTAATATTTTACTATCTAATATAGTAGTTTGGCCAAATACATGCTAATGACGTATTTCCTCTGATGAAATTTGATTAGATAGTATCTTATTCTAATACAAAGTATTTTATTTATTATCTATCCATAAACATTTTCTGCTTAAGAGTTTTATTTTATTTTTAATATTTCTTTTTAATTTTCTGAAGATGCTAACCGATGTTAGAGAAATATCAAATAAGAGTTTCGCCCTTTTTTGATTATCAAGTATCTTATTCAAATATAAAGTAAATTATTTATTATCCATCCATACAAATTTTCCGCTAATGAGTTTAAATTTATTTTTTATATTATGTTGTGTTATATTTTTTAGATTATTGTGTTGATTTATATATTTAACTATTTATATTGTATTTTACAATATTTACCAATTAATAACATACGATATATCAGAATAAGGATTAGAGGTATTTGAAATATTTTGAAAAAATAAAATATTTGCTAAACTGAATCTCTACTGATTGTGCAGATACGTGTTCGTTTGATTGTTAACGCGAAATAAAACATATTTCCTGAGTATCATTATAGTAGGGCATTGTAACTAATAAGACTAAATGAACTTTGAGCATTTAAATTTTAAAAATATTATTCAACATCATTAAAAGTTTAATTAAAAAAATAATAAAATTTTATTATTTTAATCTATTTTTTTATTTTATTATTAATTTGATCGAATATTAAATTTATACAATATTTTGTAAATACAAATTCTTTACATATCAAACTTACAGCCGTATGATTGAAATTGATTGCTCCAAGTGCCGACAAGTGGGCAAACTGCTTTAATGGCAGCACAAATGTTGAATCGTCGGCGCAAGGAAATGTATATTGGCAAAATACAAAGTTGCTGAAACCCGATGGAACATCGTTTATTTCCCTAACTTTTACCTAAAATTAAATTTTTTTGTTATCAAAATAATATCAAGATGTAAATATCAAAATGTAATTAATTGAATTACATTTGATGACGTTTGTTTGCAGCGTATACCTTAATACTCTTTAATGTAGAGCATCTTTACACATATGTCATTAGAAATTTTATTTAAAAAATAATAATTAATTAAAAAATAATAATTTTTCTAAATAACAAAATAGCGCACATTTCGCAGAAAAATATTTGTAAATAATGAGAGATAAACTCTTTTGCAATGACAAATAATATATATCCCTATTTGCAACCAAATTAAATATATCGCATATTAGGAAAATTAACAAAATAGAGCTTTACAGACTCCTTGGCCGTAAGATTTTGTAAAAAGCGAGCTTAACGAAATACGTTTCTATTACCGCAAAATCATCTTATGAACGTAAGTATTATATTTTTGTCAATGGGTACTTGGATGATTATATTCAGCCTTATGTAAATGTGGGATGTAGAACTACAAAAAATTTCAATGACACCGAATATGTGACTATGAATTTGTAAAGATTTCAGAACTAAAACATGATTACTAACGTTTTGATACTGTATAAAAGTGTTTCACTGAAACTACTTTTGATTAAACTTTTAGTTTTAATTGTTCAAATATTTTTTAATTTTACAATTTTTATCAAAAAAAAATAAAATAAAATTTACGATTTACAATTTTTAAATCTTACAATTTTTAACTTTTATCAAAAAATGTTTGCAAGTTAAAACAAAAAATTACCTCACAAGATGATCCGTCTGAAGTATTTAATCTTTTAAGTTCACACTTTAGATAGCCAATTACCTGGTTGAAGAAAATATTACATATTAGCATATTATCAAAATTTTATACTTCGCCTTGTGTACCAAATACAGAAACAGAATAAGAGAAACGGATGTCGTACAATAATGGACGCAAGCTTAAATTGCAAACACCTATCAACGTAGGATGGGGCTGATTAAATCCAAAAAGGCAATCACGATTAATTTCCTAATAACGTAAGATCAAATAAATTAAATTGAGAAGAATATAAATTTACTTCATTGCGAAGAGCCTCACGTGCATCGGAAAGCAAATGTTCAAATTCGTCTATTGAAATACATCGAATTCGTTTGTTATTTTCGCACATGTAAACAAACGGTTTACATCTTATCTTCTTTTGAAGCTAATTTAAAAATGATATAATAAAATACATCAATCAACGACCACTTATAAAATAGTGTCTAGATTACATAGCGGAATAGATTCCAAATACACCAATGAGATAAAATATTAATAAATTGCACACTTTATAACACTCGATAACAAATTATACAAGAATGAATCAAATTGAATTGAATAATTGAATAAATTTACTGATTAAATAATTAAATAATCAATCACTTTTCTGTGGATTATATGTTTGATCTAATTAGTGTTCAAATACCTAAGATCAAAATTAAACTATATAAATGAAATATTTTCAATTAAACGATCCACCTTTTAAGTAAAATACTTTCACTAAAATACTTTCAATTATATTAATAATTTCAATCATATATTTTAAATTATACATTATTTAATAATATATTAAATATTATTAAATATTATTTATTATTTAAATAAACTATTTTTGCCAATAATATTAAAATACACATCATTTATATACACAAAGTGCATACAATTTTAGAATAAAATAATTTTATTTATTAAAAAATGATAATTACATTCAATTTTGTGATCAGGTTAATATATTGTGTATTTTTGAATGAATGTTTTGCTATGTACACTGTGTTATAACGAATATAAAAGATTTTTAGAGTGAACTGATGTGGTATACATCGTGGTAAAATAAAAAATATGTATATGCAGAAAATGTTTTTATTGACGGAATACTATTATTATATACGATATATTATTTGATGAACTTAATTTTTGTATATTGTATGAGCGCAAACTTAGATGACTATATTCAGCGTAAGGACCATAGTAGATCGATGATGTATAACCCAAATCACTTAATTAATGGAATTTGTGATAATGAATTTACAAAAATTTAGGGCGATCGTGATACCGTCTTCAATATCTCCTTCATTGTTTTCTCATGAGTGGATTTAAAAAAAATTCTGTTAAAATTTGTTGTTCACTCATAAAAATTATTACAGGCAATTTTATATATACCCATATATGCAATTTTATATACCAATTTATTCAATTTATATATCCATTTATTTAATTTTATATACCCATCGAATATAATAAAAGAAATAAATATACTTTAAAATAAGGCTTAAAATAATACTTTATTAAATGAATTTTTCACGACGTCTCGCTTTTTCAATCCATTCTCTCATATTAGAGAAAAATCCGTTACACTTACTTCTGTAGGGCAATCCTGTAGTCAACAACTAATGAAGGGCATTTTCAATTGTAATCTCCGGAGTTTTCGCCTTTCATTCGTGATATCTTGCCTTTACCCCATCTTCAAAAAGGGTGATAAATCTTCAGTAGACAATTACAGACCAGTAATGTTTTTCAGGCGAACTATGATGTTATTACATCAAAGCTGCATAGAGTAAGTTGGCCTGATCCGGCTGTTGTCGGAGTTGACGAGGCCTTGGATCATTTTCGCGTGACGCTTTATTCTCTAATGGTAAAATTCTCACCTTTGAAGTCTAAGACTAGTCGGGAAAGCGCTCGTTGGTTTGATACTGAGCTGGCTACTGCGATGAAGGCTCATGACTTCAGTTTCAAATGCTTTAAGGGTGGGTTTTGTGAATATGGTGTTTATAAGCAGGCGAGAAATTTCTTCAATTCTTTAAAGCGACATAAGCGCTATTTATTTGAAAATGGTCTAGCTCATAGTTGTAGACATGATCCCAAAGCTCTCTTTCTATATGTGAATAGTAGTAGGAACGCTAATAAAACAATTGGCCAATATTTTGATAGCGTTATTGAAGACGACCTTGCTGAGATGTTCTCAAGGCATTTTTACTTGTACAAAGAGACTACAAACGAGTATTCTGAACCTATCCAGAACAGTAAGACGATAAGAGGTGCTAGTGTTTCATATCCTAGTTTAGACATAGCTAATTTGATAACTCGTGAGAAAGTTTTAGCTGAACTGCATCGTCTTAAAGAGATAAACTCCAAAGGTGCTGATTTGTTACATTCGATATATCTTCGTCGAATAGCAGACTCAATATATACACCACTTTGTAACATATTTCGACAATCTATTATTGATACGAATCTTCCAAAAGAGTGGAAACAATCGATCATTCACCCCATCTTCAAAAAGGGTGATAGATCTTCAGTAGACAATTATAGACCAGTAAGTATTACTTGCTTATGTTGTAGAATGTTAGATTGAATTATACATGGTTATATGGTCAAGTTTAATAGTGAGAATAATGTAATAGCTTCTGAGCAACATGGTTTTCGTAAGGGTTATTCGACAGTTACCAATCTACTCGCAGCTCATCTTGATTGGTCAGCATAAAAAGCGGTATCCATTGCTACAAACATCATATTCTTCGATTTCTCTAAGGCATTTGACAGAGTAGACCATAGATTCCTCCTAAATAAACTAGAGAAAAGTGGCATTCCATTTTTGCTTGTTAGATGGATTGAATCGTTTTTAAGCAATCGTAGTTATTGTGTGCATGTAGATAATTTTTACTCTTCTTCGCGGCCATGTAATATAGGGGTGCCTCAAGGTTCAGTATTGGGTCCATTGTTATTTAGTGTCTACATCAACGATATCCCGGAATTTATTGATTCTCGGATGCTTTTATATGCAGACGATTTGAAAATCTGGCGGGCAATTCGTTCACCCAATGATATAGTCAAACTGCAACGGGATATCGATGAAGTCGAAAATTGGGCTCTGCTCAATAGGTTGATTGTAAATATATCAAAATGCAAACATTTACGTGTTTGTGGCGGAAATGCTCAATCTTTAGCTAATTATAGCTTTCAAAGCAGTGATATAGAACGAGTGAACAAATATAAGGACTTGGGAGTGTGGATAAACAGTGACTTGAGTACCGTCACACATACTGAACATGGTTGTTCAAATGCGTTGGGGACAATCGGTCAACTTCGACGCACTGTCATTGCACTTAATCAATTTGCCCTACGTCTGCTAATCTTTGCTCATGTGTTGAGCCGTCTTCTATATGCTGCGCTGTGTGTATCCCCAAAATTCAAAATAACATGTTAGTTCAAAGAGGGTACTTCATAGAGCTACCAAGCTAGCACCGCAACTGAAATTTTTGTCGTACCCTGATCGATTAAAAGCACTTAGACTTCAGACTATCACGTGGACCCGCAAGTACATCGATATGAGTATGGTCTCGCAAATTCTTAATAAACCGAATCATTCACTTCGAGATTGACTTCATTTGCGTCCATACAATATTCTTCGAGGCCATTGCTTAACTCTGCGAAGTGAAAGGATAAGAAAATCACGAGCTGTCCAATTTGATCGGCGAGTTGTATCTCTGTGAAATAGGCTTGGAGAGTCAACAGTGTGCAGTAGCAATATCAACGAATTCAAAAAGAAATTACGGATGGAGGATGCCATGGGGAAAGCTGCTTTTCCGTATTTGTGATACTTTTATTATATTTTCTTTTTTTCTGCAGTGAACCAGCCAATTAAGCCATGCTTTTATGAGCTCTTAAAACATTAATAATAATTAACATTGAGAAGAATTCTTCTATTTAAAATAAGGCTTAAAATAATACTTTATTAAATGAATTTTAATAAATTCATTGCAGAAACAGATAAAAAAAACCTTCGTATTTGCAGGAGAATATCCATAGGACCTGCTGGTGTGCAGATTAAAACCTGTCTCATCAAGGAAAACAATATTTTTATTGCCTCACGCAGAAATATCGGACGTGTATACTGCATAATCGTCAAGTCTGCTTTCAGTGTTTCTCTCGATTGGAATGCAAGTTAGTCTCTTCCTTGTGATTCCAAGCTTTTTAAGCTTTCTTGATATCGTCGCCTGCGACATCGTAACTCTAAATTGTTCGTTTATCCTCTCTTTTATTTCCTTCTGAATAAAAGAGTTGTTGCAGCTTATGACGCTGAGGATACCACGTTCTTCTGGCTTTAACGCTTGATTCCTTAGCTTGCAGGTCTCTCGGCACTTCTCATTCGCCGACACGAACTGCATCCCACTATCGTAATCTTTAACGATCTTTCTAATTGTTTTTCTATCCAATTGAAAAATCTCAGAAATCTTCTTGATGGTGAATTTATTTTCATGCACCATTCCCAACACTAAATCCCGTAGTTCTTTTGTCATTGCCTTTCTTGTCTTCCTTACCATAGTAGGGGTTTAAAAAATGCAAAAAAGGGTATATAAAATTGAAAAATGGGTATATAAATTCAATAAATGGGTATATAAAATCGAATAAATGGGTATATAAAATTGCATAACCCTGTAACAGATCAAAGGAGAGAGTTAATATAATTTGGAGTATAATTAACTAATCTAATTTGATCAGTTAATAATTTTCTGTGATTATATAACTTTGTTGAAACCAAACCAAATTATCTTGTGTAAATACAATAACAATAAATTATTTAAATTTGTCAAATTTTAAATTATACAAATTTTCAAGTCGACTATGTATTTGAAATCACTAAACAGAAAATTTACAAAATATTTTTTATATCAATTTTTACAAAGTAATACTTTTAATTTAATAGTTTCAATTAACTATATATAACGTAACATATTTTGACGGTCGAGCTCAACGAAATGGTGTCAAATACAGAAAGGACGGAGCATCGAGACTACAATTTAATAAATTTTGGAACACTAATTGATTGTTGTGCGGATATCTACATTTAAAATTCAGAATAATTCTGCATTTAAAAATATTTTACGTTACGTCAAAAGGAAATTGTCCATTTAAAATATGTTTTCAATAAAATAAATTTTCAAATAATTTTTTAAAATAAATTTTCAAATAATTGAAATATAAAAATTAAAATAATTATTGTAATTATAACCAGCTGCCTTTATAATTATATGAATAATAAAGGCAGCTGATATATTTAAAAAATTAGCTGAGAAACATCACAGCAACAAACTGTTGTGTTATCATATTAACTATTGAATGCAGTAGTTGAGATAAAGTAATTAAATTTATCAAAAAGAACCTTTGGCTTAAAATTATCGACCGGAATTTCCAGTGATAAAAATATTTGTTCTAAACTTAAATGCATTTCTTTAACTAGGAAATTAGCCTCGAGCACTGCCCTATTCGCTCTCTGCAGATTGTCTACGAGCATGCTAAAAATATAAATTTAAAACGTTCTACGGCAATTATTAAGTCTTACCTATACTCATTTGTAGTTACTCCGTTCATTTTACCGTTTTGAGAACTAACTGATACCATGGTCGGGCATGGAAACAAATCAATATATCATTTTACTAAAAAATTAGGGAAACAGCAAATGTCTAAAAACAATCACAATTAAAAGCATACATGGGCTACCATGTTCTTCTTAAAAGTCGCATATTTTTATAAAACTGAATTTATAATCTTCGTAAAATTAGTGATTTTAAGAAAATAACAATAACTTGAATTTGAAATTAAAATTTAACATTTTATTCTTTGAGATAAAAATATATTTTAGATTTTGCGTTTCAGCAAAATTGAATATCCTGAAAAATTAAGATCAAATGGTTATCCAAATAATTATAACATTCAGCTGTCAATTTTTACAAACAATCAAAAATTTGAACACATGCCAAATTTAAAATCATTTAAAAATGAAAAGTGAAATTATGATTAGGACTTTGAATTTAAAAAACTGATAGAATTTACTACCCACAAAGAATTATGATTTCACTTGTAATTTGTTTTCAAATATTATCCGTGAGACAAAAATATCGATTTACTTGTATTTATTATTATTCTTACAAGGTATAGCCATAAGGCTATTTTGCCTGATTACAGTTTTTAAAAAAATGAAACTAAAAAATAAGACACGAAGAAAAGGAAGTCAACAAGCAAAATGATGTCTTAATGATGATTTAAATTATCTCAATTTATTTTATAGAATAAAAAAGTACATCAGACTGATCTACAAAGCAGAATGTATCTCTAACTATGGATGTGTTACGTGCTTCAGAAACTAGTTTCAGCATTTTTTGAATTTTGAATATTATTTGAATTATATATTTTATTTTGAACGTTATTTGAATTTCGCATTATTTTATGGAATTTTGACTAATTGATCTTGTAATAATCAAACAGACATAGACATTTTAATGATTTCAAAAAACGCAAACGGTATCTTTTACAATTTTAAAATGTTACTCTAACACATAGTAACGGTTTGCAAATAACTCGTGTTTGCAATCCACTTGTAAAAATTAATTATTTGAATGCCACCTCCGCAGAACAATATTAAAAAGTTATTTTGAATTGAACAATTCCTTCCAAATCCTTATTTACAAGCTATTTTTCATTATAGTTACTTATTTGTAGTAACTGTAATAGCGTCAAATAGTCTCACTTATCGAAATGTTCATAAATTAAATAATTCTTATAACCATAATACTAAAGGTTTTCTTAAATAAATAATGCAAAGGGTTCATCGTCGGAAACAGAGAAACAGAATGCTACAAAAACAAGAAGAAAACGAATCGATATAATGACACTGTTTAATCTTCTTACATGAGTCACGGCCTTAGGTCCAGTGGGATCTGAGCCCTCCAGCCAATCCAACATGCCGCTCTCCGAATGAACCACCCGGGGTATTTCACCCCCCCCCCGACGGGTCCAATCGAGGCGGACTATGCTGGGTAATCGAGAGACAAAGAACTTGATAAACCTTAGCCTTTACTAGAAGACTAATCCCGAGATAGCCCAAGTGCCGCAGAGGCGCACCTGACTTTTCCCTTTCAATGACAGATGCTGGGCCCGTTTCAGAGCCAATCTAGCTCTCTTCAGGATACGTATAAGTCTATCCAGATCTGCTTTAGACGAGCAGTTCACCGTAACGGTGATCCCCAGGTATTTTACTCGACTCGTGAAGACATGGAGTGATTGATTATTCAAAATGGAGGAGCGCAGAGAGTGCTAATCTCTTAAGATTTTGCTTTGTTGCAGGGGCGCCATTAAAGACAACCACCTGCGATTTAGCGGAGTTTAAAATAAGATTGGACTTGGGTAACTGATCTGCTAATCTTAAAAAGAAACGGCTGATGTCCGGGACTATGTCTTGGCACCTCCGTCCAGAGAACAGGGTTGTGGTATCATCAACGTATACCACTAAACGTTGTTCGCGTTTAAATATTTTAAAGAGTTCAATGGAAGCAGCAAGAAACAAGATAGGAGAAATCCTCGGGGAACACCCGTAATAGGGTAGAACTGACGCGCACCAGGGTCGTCTTCATAATATAATCGCTTGGTGTACAGCAGTATCTCCACCCTGTTAACAAATCTCGCGGGCTACCCGAGGGACCTGAGGAAAGAGATAACAAAGGGAATGGAGATGCGGTCAAATGCAACAGAAAAGTCGAGGAAAACAGCCACAGCAAGTTGATTCCTATTATCCTGACAGAACTGATGCACTTTATCTACAGCTGAATGGACCTAGCGACTTTGACGAACCCATGGAAACTTGGTGGGATTAGATTTCGCATACTTAAATGATCGCGGATTCTTTGTATCGATATGGACCTCAGAACTTTAGGACATTAGACCGGGTTTTTCTGAGGTAGAAATATACGTCTATTAATGTTGACGCCGGCCACATCAGATGGGGCGGCTAATAGCATTGTTACGGCCACTTCTCTTCTCATATTGGCTGTCAAAAGCTGACAGACACGAGAAAAGAGTGAAGCGACGAATTTAGGGGTTCCCGGAAGAGGCCCCCGTGAGTTAAGGATATCTGTGACAGATAAATCGCTACTTCTGAAGTCTTATCGAGGCGGGATTGGCTGAGGTGATTGAGTGGCTCCATAATTATGTAGGAATAGTGACTCCTCCAAAACTTTAGCAAGACCTATATTGTCAATTCAAACCAATGCCCTAATCTTCCAACAAACGAACTTCTTCTTGAATATCTTCCAGAAGGAAGACTGGGCAGGATTAAGGGAAGCAATGCTTGCCCTATCCTTACCCAGTTGGAACCTATATCTAGTACTCCAATATTCTTTCGAGAGAACTTGCCTGGTGGAAGCAGAGAGATTGGGAAGACGAAGCATATACGCTAAAATCTTGAGTTTTGTCGGAGTGGGACTGTAAACACGGCCATTATAGGTTGTCGAAAGCATCGCGGTGGGTTGCAAATATAGGTAGGATTTAAATTCGGTTAGACTCTCATTACCTATTCGGGGAAAGCGCTGGATAGCTGCCTGAAAGAAAGCCACTCTGATAGGATCGAAGTGGAATCTCCTTCTAAGCAGCGTATCCTTCTCTATCCGCCAGCGAATCGAGTCATGAGAGGTGGACAGATGTTGTCGCGACTGATCCGTACAATGGGGTTTCAACAACCACCTCTCATGGAGCAGTAATAAGTCGCGGGGTGAATTCGTTGATGTGCAATGAAAGGTGGGGGATGGTGGTTTGTAAATAAGATAACCGTTCCTGTCTCTGCGGAGTACTGCATTAATCTAACGACCACTTCTGTCGTTGAAATCACCAAGTACCGTGTCATAGCCGCTATCAATAATCCTATCCAGGAAGTCACGGTACTTGTGAATCTCCACATTATTTAGACTGAGGCGTTTACCGTTCTTACAGAATGAAAATACTGAACAAGAAAGGGCTGGACAAGAATAGTTGAGTAGAAGGACGATCTTAAGGAGCATTAAACTAAGGTAAAGAGTCATTGAGATGAGGATGAGTGAGGCGGGGTTATGTACGGAGTATAGTGGGAACAAATGTGCTTAGGGATGAATCGAGTAATGTCCTGGGGGAGACGGATAGACCGCGTCTCCTGAAGGACTATAACATCTGCATCTCTACCAGATAGAAGTCTAAGGGCAGAAGCTCCTCCCGAATTCCACTGAAGAATATTCAGTGAAAAAGGCTCACGAGTACTCTGCATTGTGTTTGGTCAACTAAGTGGGATTGCCTCATACCTAGACAGAGCTAGGGGCGAAAAGGTTGCCCTTCCCACAACCAACTCTGTCCTGGGCAAGCACTTGCCCACGGGCATTGAATTCATTTCCCTGTAAATCCGACTCGTCATTCTTCAGGAGCTTCTCGTTCTTAATGGGGAAGAACGACGTGAGCCGATGCCCCCTCTTTTTCGAGCTAGGTATAGCATGCTGAGTGGAAACTCTCGGACTTGAATAACGTGCAGAGACCAAGACGGAGACCATATTTTCCACATTTTTGACGGCAGAATGTATCTTTAGGTCCATAACACTCAGGATGTCCTTGTCTGTCATCCTTGAGGCCGCGCCAGAATAAGTTGAATCGGGTTTCTTGACTACAGCACACCTGGAGAAGTTGTTCCGATAATCTTTAAAGCATGCACATTTACGAGACCATGCAGGATGGCTGCCTCCATAGTTTGAGCATAGGGCGGATAAAACGCACTTCTCCCCAGAACCAATACTATTGCATGATGGGAGACTACAGACTCCGAAGGTCTTTGATCTGGACCAGTTTGATCCCCAGTGCCCCCACTTATGGCATGTGTTACAGTGGGGTAGGTAAGATCCTCTGCACTCCTAAGAGTAAAGCGTAAGTTGTACCCTAAAAAGGGATTATATGACGATTTGGCAAGGGTTTTGGCATGCTCGATAGGTGATGAACAGAAACCTACAGGAAGTGGAAATCCACTTTTCCACATAACAGACCGGAAGTTTGAAATTTTGTAAACTTTTTTTAAAGCTTCGATATCATTTTCCTCTAGATGCGAAGGAAGATTGTTCACTTTGACAAATGCTAGAATGGGTTTAAAGTGAATCGAACTTAGATGTTTCAGATTTGAATCAAAGATCTCATAATCCTTCGCAATATCAGAGGTTGCGAAGGAAATTTTTATTTCTGATTCATGAAATTTGACCGAATTGAACAGTATTCTGTTCAATAAATGGTCTTAAAAAGACTGAAAAATTGTCTTTCCAAAGGCTGTGACATTGAGATAACAATACGGTTTTTAAGTTTAGGGATTGGGGAGTACCTCATCACCCGGCAAATTAACAGCAGAAAAATCACTTACTTGTTTTTCAGGAATTGTAGAAGAAATCAATGTTTTACCTTTCGAAATGTCCATTTTGCTTGAATTGTTTCCTTTTGAAGCTCAGCAACTGTTTAAATTTTCACCTTTTTTCGTCTTATAACCATAAATCATTTGGAATTACAAAGATACTCGATAGGAATAATAAAATCAGAAGATACTACATCGATGAACGATTCGTACGAGATGAAACAAATACTTCATGTGATCATGAGATTTAAAATACAATGGACGATTTTGTAGAGTTTATTATGTGCATGATGGCTTGTTGGGATAAATAAGTGATGTATCGATTTAAGCATCGATTTTAGTATCGATTTAAGCTTGTTTGGACAAATACTTCATGTGATCATGTAATTTAAAATCAAATGAAAGATTTTGTCGAGTTTATTATGTGCATGATGGATTGTTGGGACAAATTTTCGATTTAAGAGAAGATATGGTGGGGATGATGTGGGTTGGTATCCTGGGATTGAGAATGATTAAAAAGATTCGGGCAAAAATAACTTGAGAAATATGTGCGCATTTTAAAGTTTTGAAGGAAATATAGTATAGTAAGGATTAAGAGATAGCACTTACGTGTTGCATATAAAACAGACACATTTGTCGATTCTGATAAGGTTGCATGAATCCTAGTTTGATAGAATCATGAATATGGATGAGTTAAGATCGGCTGAATAATATGCATATTATATTTAGGAAAAGTTGAGTTCTATAGATGACAAGGTTCTATTCTCTTACATTTGCAAAATTAGGGGCTCGAATATTTCACTAGTATCGTTGAAGGATGATTCTCAAAGCGAGGTCACATATAATAGTATTATGGCCCAAGAGTTCTCATCAATGTTTTGATCTTCACGGACATCGTGTAGTTCTGAATCAGAAAAGGGTTCAGAAGCATTCGATCGATATAATCTGTGGTTCTTTGCTAACGATGTTTTGAAGCTTCTCTGTAAACTAAAACCGAACACCGCTGCAGGTCCGGACGGATCTCCCTCAATTCTTTTTTAAAAATGCTCTTCAAATATATTCATATGTTTTCCGTGTTTCAGTTTTATATAGTCCAATCTCGAATTCCTTCACTTTGAAAGGAGTCCAATGTAGTTCCCGTGTATAAAAAGGGAGATCGACAAGTGTGTAAGAACTATCGCCCAGTTGATTTGACATGCATTATTTGTAAGTTGCTTGAAAAGCTAATAGTCAAAAACATATCTTCTGATTTGGAAAGCAACAATAAGCTCACTGACTCACAACACGGTTTCAGACCAAATAGATCAACAATAAGTAACCTTTTGGTTTTTTCCAACTCATGACAGTCTCCATTAGATGGACGAGTTTAATCGAATATAATTTTCGTAGATTTCTCTAATGATTTCGATTCAGTTCCGCATGATCGTCTCATTCACAAATTGAGGTAACTTAGTGTTTGTCTAATGTATGTCTCCTGGATTGCAAATTACTTAAGTTTACGCTCTTACAGAGTACGTGTAGGTGCAGATATGTCCACCTCATTCGCTATTCATGCTGAGGTTCCACAGAGTAATGTTATCTCACCACTTCTTTTTATTGTCTATATCAATGGTCTTCCAACTGCAATTCGTTCTGATGTCCTTTTGTATGCTGACGATGTTAAGATATGGCGGCGTATTAGAGATGGGATGGACATTAAGATCTTTCAAGATGATCTGAAATGTCTAGAAAAATGAGCATCGGACAATGCTTTGATGGTTAGCCCCACTAAATGTGCGCACATGTCCGTTGGTTCTTCACTCAACTCATCGTATCAGATATGTTAGATTCATATAAGGCAAGTAAGTAAATTTAAATGTCTTGATGTGATGATGACCAGTAGCTAAAAATTAATGTCAACACTAGGTATATTTGTAATCGAAGCTATCGTATTTTATGGATGTTTTTTAAGTCTTTTGATCGGATAAGTCCATCAATGTACAAGCCACTATTTTGATCATATATTCTACCCATCCTTAAATACTCTTTACCCGTAACTTATCCACAGACTTTAAGAAAATCCCGATGTTGTATATATACTTATGACAATCGTACATGTGACTTATCCACAGACTTTAAGAAAATCCCGATGTTGTATATATACTTATGACAATCGAACATATGACAATCGTACATGGGCGTTTTTAGATATTTGAATAAAACTCCCGTTTTGAATTCTCTACTCAGTTCAATTTATTCAAATATTGTATTTTAATAAACAAGATTCTAAAGTCCGAATGCTTTACAACACTTCCCAACATATCGGATTATGAGGTTAGTTGGTTGCACTTGAAGCGTAGCTTTACAAAATTTCTTGCAAAAATCGAAAATATTGAGGACGCTGACAAAATCGATGCCCTACTCAACCATATATCACCTCAAGTTAGACCACTTTGACATAGCAATGAATCAATTAGATCGACTTTACTTAAAACCTAAGAACGATGTGCTTTCCCAACATTGCCTAAGCACATGCAAACAAACGAACGATCAATCGATTGACGAATTTGTGCAAACACTAAATAAGCTGAGTAAGGATTGTGACTTTACTGATGTCAAATTAGATGAACATCGCGATCTAGTTGTTAGATACGCCTTTATATGGGGGCTCAAATCTGAGAATATCAGACAAAAACTCTTGGAAATCCCAAAACTAACCTTAGATGAATCAATTGAAAAGGTCAGAACACTTGAAATAACTCAACGCAATGCAGAAGCATACACAACATCTATATATTTACGTATTGGCTATGCGAAACAAAAACAACATAATGCCATGTCAACAGCTCGTGATGCTTAGCTACCTTAAAAAAAGTTTGATGAATAATAAACACATACAAAAATTTAAAGAGCTTAAACACACAACGATATTGAATACAACGATCTTACAACGATCTAAACGACGATCTTACAACGATCTATACAACGATCTTCTTACAACGATCTTCTTACAACGATCTTCTTACAACGATCTATACAACGATCTTCCTACAACGATCTTCTTATAACGATCTTCTTACAACGATCTATGCAACGATCTAAACAACGATCTTACAACGATCTATACAACGTTTTAAAGAGATATCATATAATCCAGATTTTTGTGGGATAAAGAATTCCTTTGTTATAACTACTTACAAGCTACGTATTGAAATTCAGTATAAAATAGTCAATGGGACGTCCTAAAAAGTCTAGCTCAAAAAAGGTTAAAGTATGATTCTGATTCTTCCTTCACCCAGCTGGAAGTTGGATGTGACACTAATGATTGTGATGTTTGGACAGTGCTGAAGTTTAAATCGTCCAGCATGTCCAAGTATCGGAGTGACAAATTCATCTGCGGCTTCTGCTGTGCCTTTACCCACCTAAAAGCATCTTACCTAGTGGTATATCCAGGATTATCGGAGTATGTTGTGAGCAGACAACATACCCCGATAGTTGTTTTGTCTGCTCATACTCCGTGAGCAGACAAAACAACTGCATGACTATAGTATTGTATGTTATAATAATAACATCGATATTTTCCAAAATGTGCTTCTTTTGTGGACGGCAATGGCATTCTCGCACGATATATCCGGCCCGATTTGCTAAATGCAAGAAATGTGGCAAAGATGGATATTTCGTTACCGTATGCCATTATATACCTATAAATGATATCGTCTCGATTTCCTCGATTCAATTGTCAAGCAACACATTACAATCAGTAGATTATATACCATCCAGATCCCCAGAAATTCACGATACTTCTAGAGCTCAAATAACTGTCAACGTCGAAAATTACTTCTTAAATGCCTTGATAGATACAGGGAATGCGGAAAACTTCATCAGTGGCGCGATAGTCAAACGGTTGAATATTTCTACTGTGTCATTTTGCCGGAAAATCACTATGGCGTCCATATCGCACGGATGACTGAGGTCGTGCTGCTTTGTAGGCATGACTATACAAGGGAAATGTTATAAGAATATTTGTTTGCTCTGTCTCGCTAATCTATGTTGCGACATAATTCTCGGAAATCTATATCTATCACAGCACAAGTTTCTCAACATGCACCTCAATGGAAAACGATCTTCGGTAATAATCAGTACAATGAGTAGCACATAACACGCCTACTCTATTTTCATCACTAACAGCAAATTGCCATCCAATTTATGTGAAATCTCGACGATTCGCTGCTCATCATATGTACTTCATCCGATCTGAAATTTCCCGATTGCTGCAATCAGAAGTCATCGAAAAATATCAGTCACCTTGACGAGCACAGGTTGTAGTCGTCACTACCAACAGCGGAATGCGCCGACTAGTTATCATATATAAAGGCTTTGACATTTTGAAGTAAGATCAATAAAACAATTTTATATTTTGCTATCTGCTGATAAATCAGAAAAAAAAACCAATACTACCCGCATGGCCTAATGAGAGGCGTGTGCATTGCAAACTCCATGTACGGTGTTCAAACCTCGATTATGCACTATATATTGACTTCTCAGTAAGCACAAGTCAAAGCTACAAGATCGCGTTGTCGAAAGACGTAGGGGCAGCCGATGATGGAGCGGGTTCACTCTTCATTATTATTAAAAATATATAAATTATGTTAATTTCTTATTTTATGACTATTGATGATTTCTGTGTTACTTGAATAAAGTATTTTTATATTACATTTATATTATTTTGTAAAACAGCTGAAGAATACTTAATCTCATGAAGCCGAATAATAATACAAATTTATTTAATGTGGCAAATGCGTACAAGCTGTACGCTTACAAGTCCACAAACAAAAATGAGAAAGTCAAGCAGTTAAATTGTTCAGATGGGATCGGATTTGTCGTTTGAAGCACTGCAGGGAAGTTGATTGGCGTATATGAATGGGCAGATGATTCCACGATAGAGGAGCAGCCACCAGGAAGGAGCGGAGTCCAAAGGAGGTAGAGTAGTTTGGGACATGTAAAAGAAGGGAATTACAGGAACGCAAGGAGCAGTAAACAGGACGAGAATTATCAAGAAAAGGAAGGTTGAGAAATGAAGGGGTATGAAAAGTTACAAGGCGGAAAGCAACGATAAGAAGACGAATTTGAACACGACAATAAATTGTAGGCAAATCGAGAGAAGCAAGATGGTAGGATGTGTGATCAAAACGACGAAGACGGAGGAGAATTCGGACAGCTGCGTTGACGATGCGTTGTAGGGGAAGAAGAGTGGATTTAGGTGAGTTGGAAAATAGACTAAGACAATAATCGAGTCTAGAAAAAAGGAGAGATGATATGAGAGTCATACAAGAAGGGAAATCGATCAATCTACGAACTTGACGGAGGTTGCGGAGTATCAAGGTAGATGAGCGTACTTTATCTCTAACGAAAGGTTTAAGTGAAAGTCGGTTGTCAAAATGGAAGCCTAGGAAAACGAGATTATCAACGATAGGAAGAATTTTAGAATTTAATGATACGGAGGGAGGTTCGAAGCCGAGGCGTCGAGGTAGGATCCACATAATTTTGGATTTATCAGGATTCAGAGAAAGGCGAAGGGAAGAAAGATGATTGGAAATTGAGACAAGGCAGTCGGAAGCAGAAACACTAAGATCGCGAATACGATAAACAGGTGCATGAGCATAGATGAGAATGTCATCAGCATATTGCATAACATGGAAGTTAAATTTATGAGAAATCGAAGACAAATCACCAAGAAGAAGAGAGAAAAGTATAGGGCCTAATACGGAGCCTTGCGGAACACCGGACGGAATGGACGAAGGATGGGAGAGAGAAGAGTTAGAATATACGCGAAATGTACGGTTTGATAGATATGAAGAAAACCATGATACAGTGGGTAAAGAGAAGCCATAATCATGACGAAGGCGATGGAGAAGAATCGAGTGATCGACGATGTCAAAAGCAGACGATAGATCAAGAGAAACTATGACACTACATAATTTATGATCGCGCGATATGAGTAAGTCGTTATAAACTTTAAGACATGCAATTTCGGTAGAGTAATTAGAGCGAAAAGCGGCTTGGAAGGGAGGAAATAAGTTAGAGGAATAGAGATATGTATTAACTTGCTTAAGAACGAGACGCTCAAGGAGTTTAGAGAGGGTTGGGAGAAGTGAGATTGGACGGTACGAAGATGGTAGTGAAGAGTCGAGAGATTGCTTTTTGATGATAGGACGAACAGTGGCGCATTTCCAGATGGAAGGAAATGTACAGCTACGGATGGACGAGTTGAACAATGTGGTTAGGAAGGGTAAGATAAAAGTGCAGATATTTTTAAGTAAGTGAGTGGGAATTGGGTCAGAAGGAGAGGTTTTATTAGGTAATGACAGCAGAACCGAAGAAACTTCATCAGACGAAACGGGAAGAAGGTGGAATAGTTCTGGGAGGGAAGTATTTAAAGATAAGAGTGGGTACAAGGGGGCTATGGGTAGTAGGGAAAGTAAATTAGATAGCTTAGTTTGTAGATAAGAAGAAAATTCATCAGGATTTATATTACAAGGGGTAGATGATCGTGAAAGAATTGAGTTTAAGATTTTCCAATGAGATTTCGAGTTGGAAGATGACTCGAGTTGATTTCGCCAAAAGAGAGTACGTTTAGTACGTATAAGAATGAGATGTGAACGGCGTTGAGAAAAGTAGGAATCACGAAGATTTGGAGGGAGTGAGTTGGGTGAACGTTTAAGAAAGCGTTTATACATACGAAAAGAGTGACGGAGTCGACGCTTAGAAAGACTACAGTCAGAATCGAACCAGGGAGCATGGCGCAAGCGCTGGGAACGTCGAAGTCGACTAGGTAGAAGGTTATTGAGGATCGACGTAAGTTCAGAATCAAACAGAATGCAGAGATCATCGGGAGAGAGATAGTTAAGAGGAAGTGAAAAGAGTGAAGAATTGAGTAAGGATGTGCAGAGAATAGGGATATCGAGAAGCTTCCAGGGTCGACTTGGTGTAGATAATGGTAAAGGCGGAGAAGGAGGATGGGGACGAGTAAGAGTAAGAGTGACAAGGAAATGATCGGACAAACCAGGATCAGTAATTGACAAGGAGGTATAGTCATTGAAGCAGTTAGGAACAGCAATGATGTCGAGAGCACCGCCGAGAATATGAGTTGGGCTTGTTGAAAGTAATTTATAGTTAAAATCAGAAAAAGATTAGTTAAAGTGATAGAGTCAGAGTCAGACGGGCGATCAAGACGAATGTTAAAGTCACCGAGAACAAAAGAAGGAGTATAAGACAATGAACAGTGAGACATTAGATCTGCAAGGTCGTTAAAGAAGATACGTGATGGGGCAACTGAACCTGGACGGTATACAATCACAAGTTCCAGAGGGAAAGGCGTTGATAATCTGCATATGAGTAATTCGAACGAGGTGTAACGGATGTTAACGTTGATTTTACGTAAAGACATTGGGTGACGAGCAATGGCAACAATACCGCCATGGTTAGACGCAGTAGATGTATGAGATGTAATTTGACGAGCTGATTCAACTAGAGAACAACCAGAGCGACATAGACGACGAATAGCAAGATCGTTGGAGTCAGTGTGCCAGGATTCGGTAATGCAGAGAATATCGATAGATAATTGATCGAAGATATCGAGAAGCATATCAGCTTTATGAAGAATGGAGCGAGTATTGAATAGACTAAGACGAAAAGTATGCTTAGGAGCGAGATCGACTAGCGAAGAAGACAAGGGGGAGAGATGGGACGCCATCGAATTTTTGGCCTTGTGTGAAGAACGTGAAAATTTCCGTTGATTTTACGTATAGATAAGGATGACTCGCCGTTTGTTTCACGTCGATGTTTTTCAATGCGAGCTAAATTGAGCTGGGCAATATCAGAAGGGGAGCGGTCAGGAAAGATACGGCAAGTAGATGAAGTGGTAAGAAGTTTAAAACGTTGGGAGAGTACCGAAGAGGCATGTGAACTATGTCGGAAAACGATTTTTAAGAGTGGAGGACTGAGATGATTTGATTTAGTGGATTCAAAATCAATTAAATAGTGAAATTAAGTCAACAATTTAATACTCGGTTTGAATTCGTTGATTGTTGCATTTGAAATCGTTCAGTCTGGAAGACTGTCACGATTTGCTAATACGGTGTACTATAGTTGTCAAGATTCTTTGGCATTCGGTGTGTCGTTTAATTGTAAGCTTGTGTCCTCATAATTCGTCACTCGATTGCAAAGAGAACAGGTGGCGACACGGGTTACTTTGAGATGTTAGGGATCTCTACACAAACACTAAATCAGACATATCAAGAGATCGCTCAACTAAAAAAGTTTAATTTAGTAATCCTGTCTGCAAATGGAATCAACCGAAGATAATGAACCACATGTATAGCCTCACGTAAAATGACTAAAAATATTGTGATTAATGTCCGATACTGAGGAGTGATAACCGGTGAAAATAAACGCAGAGTAAGCTAAGCAAAAGCTACGTTTATCCAGTAGTTTAATATTCTTAGAATAACTGGCATCCGCCTACATTTACTTGCGATCATATAAAGGATCAACAATAATAGGGATAAGTTCGCACAGAAGGAGATGTATGATGTCATCAGGTTTAGCAGTAAGTGATTTGATTTTTTTGATCAAGGAAAATATTAGCCATTTTTCTTTGGGATCTTTTCAGTTTAAGATAACTGAAGAATCTCTAGGGTTCGTTGCTGTGATGAACAAATCCTACATATGCAGTTTTTCCGTTTCTATCTTTTTAATGACGTAACCTTATTTCTTGCAGACTTATAATTCGAAAAGGGGCCCCGAACCTTTTTATACATGGAAAATAGTATGTCACGACACTTGACCGCGATTCGGATTTTTAATATAAGTCAAATCGATGCATATGAGCGGATTTTGTGATTTTTACAGGGAAGTAGGTGAGCACATTCAGGAGTGCGGACTTTAAGATCCAATTTGTTTTACTCATAGATTTATGAAGTTGGCCAGTATATACTTGATAGCGCTGCTTGAATACGATCGAAATTCGCTTTAAACATATTTAGCATAGGCAAAAAAGTGAGTGTTTTATGTGACAACACGTGCAAAATAAAACTTTTTTTAACAACAGGTTACTTTCATTCTCTAATTTTACTCAATAGCTAAATATATATACGCATCAAAGCAATAGCGAACAGGAAACAATAGTCAGCGAACAATAAAGTAAAGGCATAAAAAAGATATATTTTAAAGTGGAAAGTGCGTGCCAGCGCACGCTTTAATTAAAAACAAAAAACAAATGTAAATCATGTGTCGAGAAGGTGTGAACGGAGGGGGTGTTTGAATGTGATAAATGAGGGAGTGCGGCGGACGTCGAGAGGGAGTTGATGCCATGCGAGTGGGGCGGCGACAAGGAAGGATCGGAGGCCGTAGTTGTTAGAGTAATTGGGAACGTGGAGTAAGAGGGTATGACGGGAACGCAGCGATAGCGAAGTGGGGCGAGTGTCGTCTAAGAAAGGAAGGTTGATGAACGATGGGGAGCCGACATCGATGAAACGAAAAGTTACGAGAAGAAAGCGGAGTTTGATGCGGATGTAGATGGTGGGCCAGGAGAGTTGGGCAAGATATGTGGATGTGTATTCGAAGCGACAGAGACGAAATAGCAATCGAACGGCGGAGTTGATTATTCGTTGTAGGGGTATGATGATGGATTTTGGAGAATTAACGAAAAGGCTAAGGCAGTAATCGAATTTAGGGAAAAGAAACGATGAAAGAAGAGACATATAAGAACGGAAGTTGATAAGTGGGCGGATACTGCGAATGTCTCGGAGAATTAAGTAAGACGAGCGGACCTTGTCACGGACGGAGGGTTTAAGGAAAATGTGATCATCGAAATGGAAGCCTAAGAAAGTGAGATTGTGGACTATGGGGATGATCGATGAGGCAAAATATACAGTGGGAGGAGATATGTTTGGTTTACGGGGGAGGATCCACATTATTTTGGACTTGTCAGGGTTTAGAACGAGAAGGAGATTGGAGAGACATTTGTAGATAGAAGAAAGACAGTTGGAGGCAGAAATGCCGATATCGTGTAAGCGATGTGCGGGTGCATGAGCATAGATGAAGATGTCATCGGCGTATTAAAGGAGTAAAGTTTGATAAACGGAGAGAGATCGCCAAGCAGAAGAGAGAAAAGCAGGGACCTAGGACTGAACCTTGTGGGACCCCGCAAAAATCAGGGATGGGAGGGGAGGAGGATTGATTAGAACAGAATCGTGTATAAGCATATCATACACTTTAGATAGAGAAGTACTCATCTACCTTTTGAAATATTACGATCAGCTCTAGCTGGTGAGTAACCAGCGATATTGATTTCGTGATCAGAGATGTCGCCATGGAACCAGGTGTCTATGAAAGCTAAAATATCTTAATTAACGTGTTTAACAAAATGTCAGATCTCCGCTATTATTAATACACAAGACAAAGCCCGTAGGCTTTTTAGTCTGCTCACATAGAAAGATAGACGAACAAAACAAAAAAAGAGAGAGAAAAAGCGAGGTTAAATTGTTGAAATTATCGTTGATCTGACGGGTATGCCATTCGGATAGTTTGCTGATCAGGATGTCGTATCCATTCTAATAATTTTCGTTTGAATATATCAATGTCATGGATAGATATTAAAAAGTCCGGTAACTTGTTCCACACGCTAACAGCTCGATGCGAAATACTATATATTCGAGGGCAACTTCCATTATATTGAGTTTTAAGATGCAAAATATGGGCTCGATGATAGGCACGATGATTCAAACTTACACAATTTATTGGGTATCCGTCATAACCTTTAACGATCTTATACAACGCTACCAAATCTAAATACATTAAACGTGACCGGATAGAACACATGCCTAGCATTCTTAGTCTCTTCGCATTAGGAAACTGTCCAACTCCTTTACATAATCGAGACCCTCGCCTTAATATATTATCAAGTGAATTGATTTCCTCTTTAGTGCACAGAAATGACGATTGAATGCTGTACTCAATGCGAGGACGAACCAATGCGTTGTACAGTAGCTTAAAACATTTTACTGGCAAATATTTGAAGCAATTCTTCAATAAGTTAAGAACACTTCGCCCTTTTAAACATATTCTGTCTGTGTTCATACGAGTCTTGAGATAAGACTGAACAATTGTGCCAAGGTTATGTGTGTGATTCGCTCTAGATACAATGTTATCGCCTAACATGTAATCAGCATGTATGTCACTCCGACCAAAACGTAAATGAACACATTTACCTACATTTATCATTACTCCTGTCAGAATACTCCATTCGTGAATAATCTTTAAATCTTGCTTTAATACAGTAATGTCGCTTTTCGATGTAATTTTATACCAGATTTTAAGATCATCGGCAAAAGACAAATACGGACAGTGTAGATGTTTTAACAATGTGTTTAGATAAATGTTGAAAAGTAGTGGACCTAAGACAGTGCAGAATTATGAGAGAGTGACATTATGTGAGTAGACGTGGCATATGGAACATGTTCAGACTTTTGGGCAGAAATGCTGCTATCAATCTGTTAAGAGTTTGCATGATTCCCAGCATCGACAGATCTCAGGAGAGATCTTGGAATATCGTCGTATCGAATTATATCTGCCGTCGAATTCATTTATTGATAATGATTGCTGCAAGTAAACTGATTGCTATTGAGGGTCCGTGGGGAGAACGTTCGCGAATGATATTTAACCGTGGGTAGATATTTAACAGTATATTTAACAGAATGATATTTTACAGTAGATATAAAATTTTATTTTTCGACACTATCTCAAAATAGTTATAACGAATATAAAACATAACAAACGTTATCTCAACTTTTGAAAATATATGATTATTTCCATGTCATCTTCACTCCCCGACACCCCACGTCCCGTCTTCCCGTCTCGTTTCTCAATAACTTGCATCCATCAATCAAAATCACCTCCAACAACCTCCACTATCCTTCCACTCATAACCTTTCCTCACATATCTTGCCACCCTCTTAATTATCATTATCCTCTATGTCTCCCGTCGTCAAATTAAATCCCTCCAAATCATCAACTGCCAGCTATTCTATCGTGATCTCACCTACTCACGTCAGTCGTCCTCCTTTACGGAAGCGCTTTCCTTCTCGCGATCGTTGCGTCATTGTCACTAATATCACGCCTTCCAACTCCTTATCTCCACAAGCACGTCCGGACTACGATGTTTCCGCCACAGATCCATCCTCTCGTCTATTGTTCCTGTGGATAAACCATCATTTTTCAAGGACATTTCTCCTATCGCATTCATCCGTCTAAACAAATCTTCTCAATCTAATCCTTTCCAGCCCCCTCTCCTAAAAATTGTTTTCAAGCATTGCTCTCACGCGTCTTCTGTCCCCTCTCAACGATTCAAACTCATGTCATCTTCAACCACTCGAATTTTCCCCGATTGTGCCCCTTCTGAAATCGCTCAAATCTTTTCAGCCCGCATCGAAAAACGCCGTCGCGAGGAAAACGGCGAAACATCATTCTCCATCCGAAACATAGACGGAAATTTTCAAGTTGTCCACACCCGTCCAAAAATTCGATGGCGCTCTATCTCTCCTATGTGTCTTCTCCACTAGACTCTTTCGCCACAGCACACGGTTTCCGCCTCGGTCTCCTGAACACATGATATATTCTCAATAAATCCGATCTTATCCTCAACCTATTCACCAAGCAATACATCGATCTCTTCTGCGTCACCGAATCCTGGCACTCAGATTCCGATGACCTTTCCATTCGCCGTCTGCTCTCTGCCGGTTGCTCCCTAGTCAAATCCGCCCGCCCCCTCAGCTCATGTCCTTCTAAATTCTCTAATCATGGCGGCATCGTCGCATTCGCGCGTCACCCCGCGTCTCTTCGCAAAATCAATCCCCCTTTCAGTCCTTGCTCTTTTGAATTGCTCACTATTCGTTCTTCTAACCCGATCACTCTAGATCTCGCCATTGTATACCGTCCTGGTTCATCAGCTCCTACAGCCTTATTTTTTACCGAACTCGCTGACCTCTTTTCTCATTGTTCTTTGTCCTCAATCCCTTCACTCGTTCTAGGCGACTTCAATATCCGCATAGACCGCCCCTCTTACACGGATTCCATCCGGTTCATCAACATTCTATCCAACTACAATTACAAACTAATCTCCACTGCCCCCACACATATACTTGGTGGGGCACTCGACATCATCGCTGTCCCCGATCATTTTGCTGCCTACACCTCACTGTCCATCTCTGATCCTGGTCTATCTGATCACTTTCTTATCACCCTTGATCTCGCTCACAACCACACCCCTCCTCACACACCTACAAGCATACGTCGCCCTTGGATAAATCTCGACCTCTCCCTTCTCCGCTCTGCCTTACTCAAATCGTCTCTATCATTACCCACAATAACATCTATCCTCACGATCTCGCCTTTCTTTTCGACTCTGAACTTACATCCACTCTCGATATTCTCTTGCCCTTCAAGTCTCACCCACGCCGTCGCTTGCAACGTGCCCTATGGTTTGACATCCAATGCCACCTCTCAAAGCGTTGACTCCGCCATGCTTTTCGAGTCTATCACCGCTCTCTCAGACGTGATTTCCGTTCGATCACTCCGTCTTTCCGTGATTCCTATCTTGCTCTTCGCCGGTCTCATCTCAACCTACTACGTACCAAATGCAACTCCTTCTGGCAGCATAAAATCATCACTTCATTCAACTCTAAGACTCTCTGGCATACATTTAACTCAATCCTTGCCCGCTCCTCTTCGCCGTGCAACATCAACGCCAATGATTATTCGTCATTTCTCCAGACTAAAGTATCCACGTTGCTCCCTCACACCCCGGTCTCCATCCTATCTCACTCCGCCCAGTCTAGCCTAATCCTTCCGGAACTCTTTCATCTTCTCCCTGTCTCACCTGCAGAAGTATCATATGTCCTCATGTCCTTGCCCAACAAAACCTCACCTGCCGATTCCATGCCTATTAACATATACAAATCTGTATGCTCATCGATATCCCCATTTCTCACAACCTTGTTTAACTCGTCCATCCGCAGTCGTATCTTCCCTTCACACTGGAAATTCCCAATGGTTCGTCCCCTCGTTAAGAAACAATCGCTTGGTCCCTCCCTTCCTTCTAGCTATTGCCCCATTTCACTACTCCCTACTCTTTCTAAGCTCTTAGAACGTCTCATCTTAATACAAATCAACGCTTATCTCTCCTCATCCATTCTGTACCCTCCTTTCCAATCCGCTTTCCGCTCTAATCACTCGACAGAAATCGCATGCATAAAAGTGTACAACGACTTACTCATTTCTCGAGACAAGGTTTATATAGTGTTCTCATCTCCCTCGACCTCTCCTCCGCATTCGACATTGTCGATCACTCCGTCCTCCTTTTTCGCCTTCGTTATGATTACGGCTTTTCTTCCTTCTCCGTAGCATGGTTTGCCTCATATTTATCTGACCGTTCCTTTCGCGTCTGTTCTAATTCAACATCCTCCCCTCCCATCCCTATCTTTGCGGGGTCCCAAAGGTTCAGTCCTAGGTCCCCTGCTTTTCTCTCTTCTGCTTGGCGATCTCTCTCCGTTTATCAAACTTTACTCCTTTAATACGCCGATGACATCTTCATCTATGCTCATGCACCCGCACATCGCTTACACGATATCGGCATTTCTGCCTTCAACTGTCTTTCTTCTATCTACAAATGTCTCTCCAATCTCCTTCTCGTTCTAAACCCCGGCAAGTCCAAAATAATGTGGATCCTCCCCCGTAAACCAAACATATCTCCTCCCACTGTATATTTTGCCTCATCGATCATCCCCATAGTACACAATCTCACTTTCTTAGGCTTCCATTTCGATGATCACCTTTCCCTTAAACCCTTCGTCCGTGACAAGGTCCGCTCATCTAACTTAATTCTCCGTGACATCCGCCGTATCCGCTCCCTTATGGACTTCCGTTCTTGTATGTCTCTTCTTTCATCGCTTATTTTCCCTAAAATTGATTACTGCCTTAGTCTTTTCGCCAATTCTCCAGAATCCATCATCCTACCCCTACAACGAATAATCAACTCCGCCGTTCGATTGCTATTTCGTCTCTGTCGCTTCGAATACACATCCACATATCTTGCCCAACTCTCCTGGTCCACCATCTACATCCGCATCAAACTCCGTGTTCTTCTCGTTACTTTTCGTCTCATCGCTGTCGGCTCCCCATCGCTCATCAACCTTCCTTTCTTAGACGAAACTCGCCCCACTTCGCTATCGCTGCGTTCCCGTCATACCCTCTTATTCCACGTTCCCAATTACTCCAACAACTACGGTCTTCGATCATTCCTCGTCGCCGCCTCACTCGCCTGGAATCAACTCCTTCTCGACGTCCGCCGAACCCCCTCTTATATCACATTCAAACACCTCCTCCGTTCACATCTTCTCGACACCTGATTTACCGTTTTGTTTTGTTATTTAACTAAATTAAAGGCGATAAGTTACTATTCGTATGGGGACATGGAAATTCACACTTTGTAATTAATTGAAATGCTATAAATATTCCAATTAAAAATAATTCTGAATCCAAGGATCTTTTAATCAGTAAATTAAAACTATGATAACAAGATATTGTATGATTTCATTTAGAAGCACTTAAGTGAAATTTATTTTACCCGAGCTTCGTTGGGAGGGTGTGAGCTTTCGTAGTGCATGTCGTTGGTGCGTTTGTTATAGTGTTCAGTTATAAATTTTTATGTTTATTCAATTTTTCTGCCAGTTTTTTAATTATTTCGAAGTTATTCCAATACCTGTTTACCTCATCTACGTGTTGAATTTTTCCATTAAGTGTATCTGCTTATTGCATATATTTTAATGGACCGTCAATTATCATTTTGTCGCTCGCATCAAGATCTGTTAATCACTAATGGAATATTTACTTCAAATGGAACTAAATGTTCCTTCAAAATTAGTCGAGTTTTCGATAGCTGACCGTTATCATATTCAGTACAAAATATGTTACAATAAAGGAAATTGACATTGTATCAACGATTGTTAAGTAGAACATTTGATTGTAAACCGATGGTTCACAATTCTATGCTTTAATTATTGATTGAACAGAAGAGAGTGAAATAAATTTGGAAAATTAGTCGAATTTTAAATAGTTGACTGAAAACGCAGTTATCACAAGGACAAAAAATTAATTTGTCGGTATTTTTAAAGTATTGTCCTGATGATGACAACAACCAGCTATCGAAAATTCCACTAAGTAATATTAAAATCTTCTAATAGAATTACATTCTTGTGTCAGCTTATAATAGTTTTAAAAGGCATTTTACCCACCCGAGAGTAGTAATAATTTATTTGACGTTTGTCCAATCTCAGTGACTCTTTCGTGAAAGATTATGATTTTTCATTATTTTTTTTATTTTTTTTTATTTTTTAATTTCTTTTATTATACATTATTTATTAGGTTCCATCAAACGGGTTTCTACCCATAAAGTTGCATTCATGTGCAATTAATAAATATATTTATCACCAAGGTTGGTCATTTTTGCTTCACGATTCATTCGTCGTGATTCGATGTATCTGCTCTTTGACAGATAAGCGTGTGGAAACGAATACACATTGACGCGGCACGCGCCAATGCGACACTGATTCTTGATCGAATTCTTGTAATAGCTCTAGCGTACGAAGTCTTTTGTTTAATAGCATTTTGATTTGCCAGCCATTTGATCATTTTGTGAGCTTCCGGACCTATTCCTCCGCATGTCAAAAACGTAAGTGTTACGAAGAGGGAATGATCGATGTCAGCAATACGCTCCCCATATTTTGCGAATTTACGATTAGCGTGGTATGAGTGACTTTCATTTGGGAACTTTCCAATATAGGAAAGTCTCTAATACGACATCCTTACATATGCTATCCAATTCATTAGCTATTAGGTTACGGATTAAGTCGTGGCGTATTATTGTTGTCCCGCCATTCCGACATGATTGCGATTGTGATGAATCTAGGACAGCTCCACATGCACATCATATCGTGTGAGTTAAATGCTTTTTAACTCTTCTGTCCAATCAATAATTTTATTATCTTTACGCAAAGCTCCATTTTGGCCATTAATGAATTATTGTCAATACGAGAAAAATTTATTGCAAAAATATCAAGATTATTAGTTCGTCTTGATATGCCCCTAGACATTTTCAAGTCAATTACATGTGCATTAAGCAAAATACTAGGATAATAAGAATTTTTATTAAGGGCCTTCATAATAAGGATTTTTATCTTGTCACTAATTTAATTTATCAATGACTGCTATCCCATTTTATTTAACACTAACGTAAATTTCATTACCAAAGCTCTATCAAGCAATAATTCTGATGATATTAATTTTGCCAAGGTACAATTATATATATGAACACGTGAAATATACTTTCTGTGGCAAAATATATAGCATATTGTAAGGATCTGGATGCACAGTCTAACACCTTTATTCGTAAAAATTGCTAATTTTCGATTGTCAGTTGTCTTGACAATTCTCGTTCTGTTTACTGTTCCTTTCATTCCCGAAATTCCTTGACTTTACATGTCCCAAACTACTCTACCTCTTATGGCTTCGGCTCCCTTGCGGCTGCTTCTCTATCGTGGAATCATCTACCCATTCATATCCGCCAATCAACCTCAATGTCGTGCTTCAAACGCCAAATCCGATCATATTTGAATAATTTAACTAATTTATCTGTATGACTTTTGCTGTGTTTTGTTAGTTAGTGGACTTGTAAGCGTGCAGCTGGTACTTATTTGACACTTTAAATAAATTATTATTATCCTATTTTATTTGAACCAACATGGATGTCATTAGCAAAACTCTGCCAAGCAATAATTTTGATGATATCAATTTTGCCAAATTACAATTTTCTATCTATGAACTCATGAAATATACTTTCCGTGGCAAAATATATAGCATATCTTGTAATTATTTGGATGTTTAACACCTTTATTCGTATTAAGTGAAATATTATTTTTTGTGACGTATTACTATTTCAGTCATGCAGATTTATTGTTCTAAATTCTTTCGTGTTATTTGCTCTATATATAACTCCATTGCAATTAGCTCTTGTGAAACTGTCAAAAAAAGAAAGCTTATTGTTGCTTAGAGATAAGAGTGTGGATATAAAAAGTGTTTATATTTTGCCGAATTTGTTCAGATTGTTCAAACAAGAGTGATTATAATCACAATTCATAAAATGGTTGTCAAGTATATTGGTAAAGTTGAAAATGCTGCATGTCTGATGTTGGCTCGAATGAAACGGAAACGCTTTCTTGCACAGAAGGACGCGGTATGTATATTGTATGCGTATCAGTATACATTTAAGTTCAATTAGATGAGTAAATTATCTTTGAGCATATAATTCACTGGCCACCATAAAATCTCAAGTCGTTATTTAATAGTTTTGAATATTCGATTTGGATAGAATGCGTCACATTTAATGTGAATCCATCACATTAAATACGAAATTGCAATTTAAAATTTTGACAGGTGATCAAAATCAGTCATCTCTGATTAAACTTGAAATCGCGTCACTATCGATAGTAAAGATGCCAACTTTTATCATTTTAAATGAAATGGTTAGACTTGCTTCTGTTTGATTAAGAAATTGATCAATACCTTCAACGACGTAAGAATCAATTAAAATTTTAGTTTCAAAAGCATATTTTAATTAACCGGCTGCTTCTAAGCCGTTTTACGCTCTGTTTTATTTCAATTTGCTATGATATATTTAAATATTTCCGTAAAACGATAAATGTTAAATTTCTTGATGATCCGTTCGATCTGCTCTTAAATTATTCAGAACGTTAAACATTGAGAGGAAGATTAAAATAAAGTCCACATATTTCCACTGGAGGGACTTTTCAATAGTCCTTTTGTTATGTTTCTAATCGATAAGAAATAAAGTTTTTTTATTTATTTCGAATTTATACTGAGTTACTTAATAAGAAACAAAATTCAAATCTTCAATATTTCGGCAAAACTGCAATGATAAATCTATATATTAAATACAAAATTCGTATATAACGACTATGAGATCAGAGATTGTTTAATTCTGAACTAATTTCTCCCTTTATATCTTAGAAGTCTTGATGGTGGGAGTCTTCCGTCTTGGGGATTTATCAAATTTTTGACATTTTTGATATTGTAGCGTGCATGCATTGTAAGAGAGAAGATTTTGTTGCTTATTGGTATGTCAATTTCCAGTTATCCTTCCTTCCATTGTGAATGGGTTACTTCTAACAATTATTTCTTTGATTTCTTGGTCTTTGCTAACTGCTATCTTTCTCTAGGACTTTTAGCGTTACTATAAAGCCAAATCAGTGATTGACTATTTCCGATATTAGTGTTGCTTTGTCGCCAGGTCCTGTTTCGTTTATCCATAATGTTTATCTAGACAATTGGGACATCAAATTCTAATTGATTGTGGATTAATAATAATGCTTTATTTAGCAAAGAATAACAAGTTAGGATATTTTAAATTAACAAACAAAGACTTGAGGTTCTATGTAGTGACTATGATGTTGATTTGAAAGTGAATGCGATGTTGAGATTTCTGTGGTAATTTGCTTTTATATTATTGGTAGTTGCTGCCATGTTAATTTGCGACATTGAACAACATAAATGTAGATGTGTCTTTTTATGGAAAGTAGAATTGTCTAGATCACCACTATAGTTGTTTTGTTGTGCTATATCTTTATTAGGTTCGTAGACCAATTCGCATTCATTCCCTCTTGCGAAACTGACATTAGGGAAACTGGAAAATCATTCATGTACTCATCACTAAAAACAAAACCAAAGAATTTTAGTTTCTAAAACCAAAATCAGATTAGTTAACTGAGTCCAGTATTTTGTACTATATAACAAGACAATATTTTAATGTTAATATTTTTATTATTTATATTTACAAAAATTAGGAATTTAAAATAAAAATCAATTTTTATGAGTTGATCAATACTCAATATAATAATATCTGAATCATCTTATTCTAATACAAAGTATATTGTTTATTATCCATTCATTAAATTTATGTAAGACTTTTAAAATTCAATTTTTATAAATTGACTAATAATGTAATTTAATATTACATTTAATAATATCTAATATTATAAATATGTAATATTAATACTTAATAAATAAATTGTTTGCTAGGCATCAATAAAAATGTTATGGAGTAGATGTGCAAATGCATAGTCGATCAATACAAATAAACAGGACTTATACGAGAATATCTAATGATTTGTATTTTGCGATTAATATCAGAATACCATTATGCATGTACAGGGAATTATTATTTTATTATATTTAAGGATTAAATGCAATTTATCAGATACAGCCGAATATCCAATAAAATACGATTTGGATTTTGTTTACTCAAGGTTCGCTAAATTAAATTGCATTCAACTTTATAACGTACTATAACAACTCGGTACTATCACAATATTAATATTTACGAATTATGCGGTATAATAATGAACTTTACGTATATATTATTCGAATAATATTGTTGTGGACAACGTTCCCTAAGTTTAGGGTAAATAAATTTAAATGTGGAGTTATCTAATGTAGCATATATTCTAGAGCTTTAGTATCAAATAAAAGTATTTTCAAAACTTTTTATCAACTCGTATAAAGTTGGGTTTTGGATGTATCTATATTTCAATTTCTTAGTTCTCCGTAAACATCCTCGGTTCTGGAGAATTTTCATATTTTGAGCAAGAAAATGTCATTTGTTTTTTGCTTTAAATCATTAAAGCTCTGATTTTAGGAATTGATGATTTCAAAAAATTCAAATCCCAGAAGCTATTGGTTATCGTAGTGTACTGTGAATTGTGACCTATCTCCGCTACGGCTACCTAATCTGGTATTATCTACCCCTAATCTGGTATTGTCTACCGAAAGCATCATATTTATTTGGTTTCTAATTTTTTATCTTTACTATTGACACGGTTGCTTTCAAGTATTGTTATTGTTCAATCCAGTGCGCACACGATTCCTTTAGTGGATTTTCTTAATAACGTTGGCCTTTCAAAGCCACTAAGCCGACAATGACTTGTTTTAAAACTGTACTAGAAACGCAGTAATGTAGAAATAAAAGTGATAAAAGTCGCAGCACTATTATGATTCTTAAGAAGCACTAAGTAATGAGTCATCATTTACTCTAACTTTTTTCTAATGTTGTTATTGAATTTATAAACGTATCTTGCTTTAATCATTTGTACACAGCAGTTATCGACATAAATGTAATTAAAAATAATCTTACAAAGTTTTAACATTGTGTATTAGTAATTGAACCTTTTATCAAAATGTACGATATAGATGACTGTATTTTTATATTTGACTATATAATTTTAAAAATAATCTGTTTTTATCTGAATCTTCGACTTTGAGATTTAAAGTATCATCTTTATTACGATTTATCTGAATAAATTTAGTTCTCTTGTACAGTTTAATCTAGTACAGTCCTTATCTAGAGTACAGTTTTGTAATTGTTTGCAAAGTGTTTAATACAATTGGCTACAACACAAAGTGCCTTAAGTGCTCATTGACTCTTATTGTTTTTTAATGAGCAGAATTTGACCGTGAATTACCGATTTTGGTTATTGAATTTAACGTGTGAGATTAACATATTTTCTCATTTGATTAATTGAGTTAAAGCGATAAATTCGTTAAGCGTTCTTATAAAAATTGAAATTAACCTCATGTTACATTGCATACTTAAAAGTGAAATTTTTAGATATGCTTTGAATGTTTTGAGTAAATTTGAAAATAATTAAGATAAAATAAATAATAGAAATTGATAAATATACGTTGGCAATTTGTAAAATACATTACATCGATATTTTTTAATGATTTGAGAAAAATTAAACTGAATTGAAGTAATGTTGTATTAAGTACGACGAGTTTATACAATAAAGTTTTATAAAGTACGCATTGTCTGATATAGAGAAACTTACCTTCGACATGCTGAAATTAACGGAAATCACAATTGTTCAATTGACCAGGGATTGGTTGCAAAATAATAAAAATCGTTTTTATTATGTAATCGAATGCGTGCTCTATTTTTGTGAAAGAGCATTAGACTCTTGCTTTTAAATAAGTTCGACTATAATTTAATAGACAATGAACTGCCAATTCTGCTCAATTTATACTTTTTAAACTAAATTCAACTTTGATTAAATTTGTAGTGATGATTCAAAAATTGCTATTGAAAAACAAAATTGTATTTGTGATGTTATCAAGATTTACTTTAGTGGGAGAGCCGGCGGCTTCATTCACACATAATACAACAAAATAAACAGAGATGTATCGTTGTCACAAGTCAACGTTAGATTGCGTTCGTGAACTTAAATGGTCTATACAGACTGAGATCACACTGAAGCTAACAGAAGTTTGTGCGTTTTTATCTGTCATTTATGACTAAACTTTCAGGTTTTTGAAAATGAATATCATCAGTTTTTGGAATTCTGCGTTGGTCTCGAACAAATGGGTATCTCTGGATTTGCATTTAATCTTTTTATAAATAACACCGCTATTCTATTTTTATATAACACTTCAATTAATCTCATTGTATTTACAGTTTTGAAAATATTCTTTCTCGTTTTTTAGCGAAATTCTCCGCAGCAGCTTGAAATTCTCGATCTTGTTACGTTGACGGCACGCAAGCAAAAACTTTATAAGCGATTTCAACCCGGTAATATGAGAGTTCGTTTATTACTCCGCAATGTTCAGGTCAATGTACTGAATTTGCTTGTAAATGCCGCGAGCGAACCAATTACCGAGGAATTTCATCATACAACATTTCCTAAGGGGACGGTGGTGACGGCCAGGCCACTACCAACATAACAAGTAACGTTCAATCGAAAGATTGTTTATGTTAAACAATCAATGGATTTTGAATATTAAAGTTTTTCAGGTCTATTAGCAATGACAGGGATGATTCCACCCGGATGTTTTTAAATTGCTGCCGGCTTCCAGGATGCATTAATTGGTTAGAAGAGTACTTCCAGGATGCATTAATTGGTTAGAAGAGTACATAAGCTACTATAATGCAATGGAAGACTCGTTGAATAATTGCTAGCAATGGATGGCGGCAATCGGTGTAAACGGAGAAGGTTATTGGAAGCGATTAGCCATTTATTAAGTAAGACTGTAAAAAAATGTGAGACAACTTTTTAACTTCTATCAGATTTATTAAAAATAAACTTTGTATTTACGAAGGTTTTCGACAACAGTCTTTCACAATTTTACCGTCCTCTTTCAAAAAACTAACTTCGACTTTGATGCATAAAATAGATGTAGATTTAAAAGTATAATTATTTCAACTTGTCGTTTTTGTTTTCCTTCTAATCAACTTTGTTTGATTAAATAGGAAGTGGAATAGTTGAAAATGAATTAAAAGTCAAATATATCATTTAAATGGAATGTTCAAAAATCAAGTTATACATTCAGTCAATACGTTGCATTCGATAGCCTCGTTCTAATTGCTCTCAGAGCGATATTATTATCAGCGTAATTTTCAAATTTCGTAATTTTGCAATATTTTTGCAATTAGGTGTTGATTTAATCGCTTTTACGTTTCATACATTTTATTACGTTGTATTGCTGACATCCTTATTCACAATCGAAAATTTTAAGAATGCAAATCGAAAATTTTGAAAATGCTTCAATACGAACAATATGTCGGTGCCCGATGTTCCTCAAATTCAGTGTTCATTCATTATAGCTGCTATGACTAAATGAAATACTATCAAGTGGATGAAGGTATTCCCTTACTTTTACTAAAAAGTATATAAAAAGTAAATTTATATTAAAAAAGGTTAATAGGTTTAATAGCTTACATTAAAATAGTTATTAACCCGACAAAATGCCGATGCGCTAATTTTTTACGATTGATTACTAATTACTTACTAAAAATGGTAAATAATAAAGCTAATATTATATTTTATATAAATATGTTCAATATATCAACAGATTTTTGATTATTTATAATTATTTTCTTTGCGAAAAAAAATGTTTTATTTGCATGGAATTGAAAGATTGGTGTATTATTTGCTATGAACCAGATGCAATTTGGAATTTGGTGCCTTCCATTATAAAAATATTTGTACATTATTTGTAAATTATATAAATTATTATTTCATTTACAATTTTTGTACATTCAAAAATATTTGTGCATTTTAAGCTTGGTGTTTCATTGAATCGGAGAAACCCTCTAACTTTTAGGGCATCACGTTTGATAAATTTAAGTTATCAATTGAAAGTAAACATAACTTTAATTTTATATTTTATCTAAAAAATCAGGTGTGAACTTGTCTTGACTATCCGCTATTGGTTTGGCAATGACGAGTATAAAAGAAGGAACTACTATTAAGTAAGATCTTAGTTAGTATACTTTAAATATATCTTTGACGGTAAAGGCTGTTTTGTTAATAATTTAGATACAACATTGTAACATTATCACATAACGGTAACTTCTATTAGTTAAAGCTAATTGACAGAACTCGTCAATTGTATGTTCTTTACAAATGGCAACTACTTTTGTTCTCAACTACTTTTGATGTACAAAAAGCACGAATTTTATTTGCCTTAGTGATTGAGTCAGCGTTGAATCTTTCCTATGTACAAGCATCTTCTGAGTTGCAAATAATCGCTTTCTACAAACAAACCCGTAAAGTGAAGCATAGATAAGTTCAAAATATGTACTGTTCAAGATAAGTCTAAAATATTTAGATTAATTTTGCAAGTGTTTAATATTGTATATCACATACAATATCATAGACAAAACCGTTCGTATAGCCTGAATTTTATTAATTTTTGTGTTCAATTTTGTTTTCATTGATAATTTTAAATAATTTTTTTAAGTCATGTGGGATATTGCCTTCGGAGTAAATTCATACATTGGCTTTCCTAATTGTTAAATCTTTAATTTTTGCCAATATAAAAGGCTTCTGACAAAAGATCAAAAATGACTTTAAATATCCAGATTTATAGAATGTTTTCTTTACTCAATAATGGCAGGGTGGTCATGTAATTAAAGCTGTTTAATAAGCAAGTGATGTAGGGATTTGTAGCCTTCCATTGTAATGAATATGTCGGCGCTTTTCTAATAATCTCCTGCTAAGATTTATTTTCTGATAGCCTTGCATTGTCAAAATTGATTGCATGAGTACAACAATGCAGATAAATTATCCCCTTTTATAAGGTTAATTGACGTTGGGCAATTTAGGAAAAACTTGCTTCGTGTTTATGTCTCAATCCTTCCAGGGGATCAGTAATGCAACCTGGTTCTGACTGCATAACAGTTGTTTAAATAACGAAATCAACTTTATTTGTTGTGAAGTACTTCTGGGATTTTCCTAAAGTAGATTTTTCATTTACGTGCTCATGTGATGATCAGTGATAAAGTTGTAGAAAAGTATTCGTCCATAGTTTCAGTATCCGTTTTGGTTCTGTTTTCGTTGTTCGAGCTATTTAACTTCAATGATAGATCAAAAATGCAACATATTAGTCATATAAATATATATTATAATTATATAAGGGTTTTGTTAATTAAAATTTAAGCTACAGTCATTTCGTTTGAAATGAAAACATTACAAAATAATATAGGAATGATTTGGTTGAGATATGCTTCTTGTATTGAGATCAAATTTGTGATATTTCAATATTTTTGTTCTTAAGGTTTTTTATTGTTTTATCACTACAAATGATCACTTGCACATGTGCGTGTCTATATATTTAATTACAGAAATTTCTGCTTAATAAGATATTTCCATATTTAGTGTGATTACATTCATTTACAGATGATTAGACACACGTTGAATGACAAATTCTCAGAATGTGTCCCTTGAAGTGTGTCCCTGTTTTTTGATGACGTTAAGATTACGCTTAACTAAAAGGTTTGTTCTTATTTAACATAAAGTAGGTAATTTATATTGCAGTCAGCAAAACATAGTTTTCTAGAGCAATGATTTCACATTTTTAAACAATCGTGAAAGAACACGTTTGGATATGTGTATTTTTAATAATGTATTAATAAAATTTATTCTTTTGAAAAAATAAAAGTATAATTTCATGATATCATAAATTATCCATTTTATTAGAGAATATAAATTTATACTTCAAAAACTAGTGATTTTGTAATTGAATCAATTAAATGTGTAGAGTAACTTAAGTAAATCGAGTGATGATCAATTCGCAGCTACATACAGATATCTTTGGTTTTTATTAAAATGCGAGATCTATTAGAAAATAATTTACTTTTCCATAATTAGGCAGCAAAACTCAGAAATCCGTGATTTCAGGATACAAATAAATTCTACTAACTTAATATAACCATATACTATCGGTCGAAGCAAAAACGGTTTAATTTTTAATTTAACATTGACTGCTAGTTTACGATTGATGACAATCAACACCTAGTAAGTACAAAAACGGTTAAAAGTTTCCAAAAATTGATTTTAGCATTGTTTCATTTAGTTTAGGATAACTTTTGGGCAAATTGATGCTCGCATTGGAATGGTATGTATGATTGAGACCATTGTAATACGATCTAGGTAGCATTATGCGATCATATGGATATCCAGTATCACCACTCTGGTGGCAATTGATCTTGTCTTTATTCAAGGTGTGTCTTGTTATTTAGATTTGTAAAATTCACCACTTGAAGATTTGTAGCCACTTACAAATTATCTCCATGTTCATACACCTTGTATTTAAATTACAAAATACGTGAATTTAGAGAGGAGAGCACCGAAAATCTGCCTGATTTTGAACACCACAATTCGTCATCACAATATAAAAATCACCCGAGTTTGGATTTATGTCGCTAATTTTCAGTAATCGACATTTGCATGTTATATTTATAAAATATGCTTTAGATATTCAAATCAGATGTAGCAAATCTGTCTTTCTAGGACTAGGAAATAAAAAAGAATTCAAATTTAGCAATTATATATTATGATATCAACATTTGACGTAGATTTACAATTAAATTCCAATATAATGTTTTCATGTGAATTCACGTCGTAACCTGATATATAACCCGTCATAACATGTCATAACCTGATATCATACCTTTATCATAACCTGATAATTTATAGCGATCATTTGTAATATTTTTGAGAAATATGATGTTTTTATTTTCACCTTTACTTTGATAAAAAATAATAATAATGTACATGCTAAATAAGTCCTATAAAACAGTTTATAGAACAGTGCCAAAGAGACTAGCCCCAACACGCTTTCTAACTCAAAGGTAATTTTCACAAATAAGCACAAAATTAATGGAATAAATTCTCAAACTCTTACGGTCAAAGTTATAAATTACGGTCAAAGTGATAGAAATTGGGATTTTTGACTGAGAAAAGAATAATTTCTAATAATAATAAATTTATAAGCATTACATTATTTCTGGCAAATTTTAAAATTTTTAAACTTTAAACGAATCTTGGAAACGAAAAGATTTTTGAGAATTAATGATGCGAAATTATTATTTATGTCTTGCGACTGATAAAAGACAAACAGTTGCGTCGATCAAATATTTAAAAATATTGATAAATGTTCTAATCTGTAAATAAGTTGTTGTGTCAAAGGTACAGTGTCATATGTCCCTATTATAGAACAGTGCCAACATTTTGTCAAATGTTTTTAATTTGAATTCACGTTTAAATTTATTGAAAATGTAATTGAAAAGCAATATTATCAATATTAACAAAATTGTTCTAATCTGATCATATGTATCTATTATAGAACAGAGTCATTCATTAAAAAGAAACAATTGAAAACAATAATTGCAAGAGAAATAATAATATTAAAATACAGGCAAGGATGGATACATTTTAATTGTTGTATAAGCAATAAAGTAACAATTGATCAATATTATATATTATAATATAATATTAACTATTATCATAAACTGTTCTAAAACTTCAATCAATTTTCATTTCCATTTAATCTCATCCCCTTTGCAGAATTGTCAAAAATTCCAAATTTGGTTTAATATAATCGCTGTGTATGAGTATCAAACTTGTCTAAAATCAAAGTATTTACTCATTTGACTACTAAATAGAGATAATTAAAAAAATTAATTTGATTATTTGAAAACAATCTGATCAATAAATATCTCTCGGATTTATTAAATTTTGTATAATTTTAATAAATTTTCATAATTCAATCTTTCCACTAAATATTTCATTACCAAATCAATGAGACTTGGCAAATAATGAAAGAATGTGCGTGATCATTTAACTTTAAATTTGTTATCAGTACATCCCATTGCTTTTGAACATATTTATATATCGATTAATTATAGCATATAATACTAATGAACTACACGGAGAGAAGTTTCAACTCTGAAGATGACTATTGCATAGCCGAAAGCTAGAGAACATTATATTTATTAAATTTTCTCGATGTATAAAAATTAAATTTAAAAACATCTATTATCGAATATAATCTTAAATGATCATTGTATTGACCTATATAATGCCAGAATAATCGAAATAGAAAGTGATTGGAAAAGAAGGCTCATAAAAGAATCGATTTAAATTAAAAGCAATAGAAACATAATGGAAGGCAACAAAGATAACTGCAACTTAAGGATATCGATAACAAATTTAAAGTTGAAGATTACTCGCATTTTTTCAGAAATGCATGTGTATGTAATACTAATGAACCAGTCGCTACAGAGAAAAGTCCTAAAGAGGGCTATTGCATAGCCGAAAGCTAGAGAACATTATTTTTATTATTGAATTTTCTGATGTATAAAAATTAAATTAAAGTTCCATTTTCATCGAATGTAATGTAATCTTAATTGATATAAAAAATAATTCTAGTTACCAAATGTTTGTCTTACAAAATAGTTGAAATTTAAGTTCATTTAATATATATGACGCCGATCTCATTAAGTGATACGCTAATAATAAGATCGTCAATACAATATCTTATTTAAATTAGAAGAAATATGACAAAAACCATCGCAAAATTATTTAATTGAATATTTCGATGCCTAGATGGCATCATCTTCGGCAATTGTAAGTAGTTAATTATTAACTACTTACAATGGATTAACCACTTACAATTGATTAACTACTTAGTAGTTAAGCTTTCTTAAAATATAATATCTTTTGCATTTATGATTATTTGCCTACATTTTAAGCAAATAAGTTAAGAGATTAAATAAAGATAGCAATTGCAAATCAACTTTGTCAACAAAGTTGGCAAAATCGAGTCAGCACTTGAAAGTTATTTGTAATAAAGAATGCAATAAAGAATGCAATATGAAGAAAATTTATAATTGTTCAAGCTCATTACAATTGCTGAAGAGGCATCGAAATAGTCAATTATATAAATTTTGCGATGATTTTTGCTATCTTTCTTCAAATTTAAATGTTATCACACCGTCGCATTCCTCATTCAAATTCAATTCAATATCTTATTGTTATGAAATAGTTAGTAGTAGACTGAAACCTTTCTTATAAAACTTTTGACATTTTGCTCAAGTGTAGATTCGTATTTTAATTAATAATTAATGTTTTTGTGAAATAATAACATTTTTATGTTATTTAATAATACTTTATCTTCATTTTTATGTATGTAAAAATGTATTTTTATTTGCAATTCATCTGTACTGATACTTTATAAAACAAAGTTAATTGTTTTGCTGGGTAAAACGCATTTTATTTCCCCATTATAGTTTTACTTAGTCAATATTATATAAACTGTTTAAATTTAGTTGCTGAAAACGACAAAACATGTGTTGCTAGAGGTATGCAGTGTGGTGTAAAAAAATAAATTAAAGTTCTATTTTCATCGAATGTAATCTTAGTTTTATATTTATTAGATTTAAAATACAGTAATATTGATTAAAATACTGATTTATATGTTTATTTTTAAATATTTATTTAAACATTTTTAAAAATTTACAGGAATAATAAATTAGTTTTTCAAATATTACAGTATTTTGACACCTGTCATCATCAGAAAAATTACAAACATCAATCCCAGTATCCTTATTTTGATGCTCTTCCGGGAAACCGGAAGAGCATCAAATAATTTAGTGTGACATCCTGGCTTGCGAAATCTGTAGTAAATGAAATTGATTTTCGTTATGTTTAGCGACAAACCCAACTTACACAGACTTCTAACAATTCTATTCTCCACACTTAACTCTGTTTTGTAAAGGACTTCAGACAGAGTCCCTTTTAAATACCAGTGATGTATCATAGGAGTATATAGTACCACTAGTGTTCCTATTTAGGAATTCATCCAATATCCCTTGTCGTAATCATTTGCAAGGTTGGCGACAAAGAGAACCCTCGATGAGGACCCTTGAATAGCTCTTAAAAGGACCCTTGCGTCTTCAAGATATAAGTTTCTGCTTAAACATTCCCCACACTTGACACTGAATCTTCAATAAAACAACTTTTTTTCAAAGTTTCCATTACTGAGTCGAGTGTGAGGTTGTCAAAAGCCACAGACACGTCCAGAGAACACAGAACCGCCAGGCGTCCATTCTTTGTGAAAACAACCTTTTTGGATCTGACTACCTTTACAGTTCTCCTATCACTACGACACTCATGAATGTAGTCACACGATCAGATTTAAGTAAATATATTTTTAAAACAAGGTACCCTCACTAGGACGAAAAATTAGCTTGTAATTCACAAAACTAATTTATCTTTAGAAGTAATAAACTTTTTGAACATTTATTATCTTGATCTTGCTGCACGGAGGCATGGGACACAAAGCATGAAATCTCAAAGGCAATATCGCGTTTAATTTTAACGGCTTTATCGGCATATGCCCAGGTTGACAGGTTGGCTGTTTTGGTGCAATTAGCTTTATTAGCGTCTCGGCTTTACCAATAATCTATATTATTGTAATATAATTTAAAATATATTATTATATAATATAATGTAATAATCTATATTATTGTATATTATTATAATCGTCTTAATCTGTATAAAATAATAATTATTTAATATAAAATTATTTGAAAATTGTGAATTAAGGAAATTCTATCACAGCGTATAAACATAAAATTTACAATTCCTTATATAATGACTTAAATTTAAAATTTGGTAAGATTATTAATAGACCTTGAATACGTTTAAGATTAGAATTTGGAAAGATTATATATTTTATTAAATTAAAAGGAATTAAAATAGCAAACAATTATAAAACGAAAGATATGCATTTAGAACTTACAAAATTAAACTAAATTAAAAAGTATTGTCTTAATATGCAAAAAAGCTTTATTGTGATAAATTATAATTATTTAAATGTAAGCACAACAAATGAACGTAGTGATTTGATCACTTCTTTAATAGGACAAAAAGGTATAATATTTGAACAAAATCATAATCTATACCTATATTATATTGGAATCCAAAATTACATAAAAATCCAATAAAACCTAGGTTCATATGTAGTGCGTTTAAATGTACATTAAAACCACTTTCTGTCTGTATGAATAAAATACTTAAAGTAATTAAAGCACACTTTAAAAAATATTGTAAGGTAATCGAAATTAATACTGGTATAAAACACTATTTCAGTATTGATTCTACAGATGAATTTTTAGAACACGCAAAAGGAATAAATTTTTAAAATATAAATACATACGATTTTAGTACACTTTATACAAATCTAGATTTAGTAGATATTAAAGAAGCGTTAGTAAAATTAATTAATCTTATATTCGTTATAATAGCCATAACGCATATCTAACAAAAGTTAAACCATTAAGTAAATAAATATATAAATAAAATTGAATCAATAGAATCTTAAATATTTTGATAATCAAATAAAAGACAAATAAAAGGTGTTCCAATTGTAGCTGACATTTTTTTAATATTTTTAAAAGTTATTTTCTAGTTTTTTAAAAATGGAAATATTACCTGAGGCTATATCGTGAAATTCTTATATTCTTAAAAAATGCTTAATCGCATTGGCAATGTACCTTTTTTATATAGCAAAACGAGATAGGAACTATATTAAATTATATTATAATTTAATAAAATTATTAATTATTAAATTAGAATTAAATTATAGGAATTAGTTTAATGCGATGTGGTTGTACTGAATGGGCTATAAATAAATCTTATCTTAAAATATTGTCAAAACAAAAATTATCAGAGCCCCTAACCAGAAAAAAATATTTAGAAATTCCTTATATAATGAAAACTTTAACTCTATTTAATAAGTTTATATATAATGATAACATATCAAATTATACTAGTGTTTTAATTTATAATGAAAAATTGCCCAATAATATTTTCAAGCTAAAACCTTAAGAGGTTTTAACCTAAAACCTTAGTAGGAGTTACGTCGGAACCCATTAGTAGGGGTTCCGACGTAACCCCTACTATGGGGTTATATTAGTAACCCCTTAGTAGGGGTTATAATATAACCCCTACTATAATCAAGACAATCATAGGGGTTATGATTGTCTTGATTATTTTCATCGATATTATTTGATTAAAACTAAGTTCTGAAATCTTAAAATTTTTACATCATCTTTCATAGGCCACTCAAAAATAATAAGATAATAATGTGAAACATAATACAACTTAAAACTGAAACTTTAAATTTTGAACCGAGACTAAAACAGTTTAAATTTATTAGTTTTAATTTTAAATTATAGAGTATCACCAATTATTTTAAAATATTAATTGGATAATCAGCTAATAACCAGATAATAATCAGCTAATAACCAGATAATATATAACTAATAATCAGATATCAGTTATATATAAATATATATTCTAATATTTATAAAATAAATATTATATATTATTTGTTTTGATAATTTTCATAAAAATCTTAAAACTAATTATTAAACTAATATAATATAAGAAAAAATAAATGGATATTTTCAATAATGCTATTATAACATACAAAGTACTAATAACGTAATATAACATTTTTATATAAACAATTTTTTGATATTAAATTTTGACTTTGTATTGCATTTTAAAAATACAATATTAAGATATTTGCAGTCATGATACCTCTATCATGGGAGTTTATAAAAAATAAAGGATTTAAAGGATATTAAATAAAGGATTTTGCATCATGAAAAATGCTTCAATTATGTTCAGGCTTTCGCTCATTTTAAATTTCCTTTGTCGATATACAAGTATGATAACGAATTCGTAGTTAGTATTTTATTATTTTTTATATTGGAACATGTAATATCGTAATTAATTGTCGTTTTAAATTTTTATTGGAATTATAATGGTACGATAAAGAATTTATTATTTTTTAGAATAAAACTAAAAATTATAATTTATAATATTCTTTAAAAGAATTTAGAGATGGTGAATTTGCTTAAAAAGCGTGTTGTTTTAGCAGTACAGAAATCAGCGATTCTAAAATATAAGCAATTACGGTTGAAATAACATTAAAGATTATTCAAATACTGAATTTTTGCGTATTAAAACCATGTAGAGTTTGACATTTGCTTCTAAAGTGATAAATTGCAGTAAACGAATTTCAATCGAAATCCATCATGTCAAATACATCATGTGTATCAAATGGCGAATGTGATCTAAACTCCATATCATTGCTATCATACTCGAATTCTGTGTGTTCATTTTGAGAATGACTATATTCAGGATCAATATTATGGTATGAGTGTAATCTTCTATTATATGAGCTATTAAATCCAGGATTTATGATGCTATGCTGATACCCGCCGTATAAAGGGTATGATGCTTGACTGAATGCTGATACCATATTACCATATGGCGATTGTCCTCCGTAAGTAGGATACGGTTGATAAAATCCAGAATTTATATTACTGTATTGAGCTCCTCCGTATAAATTATGCCACTGATTATATCCTCGATTGATTCTACTACCATAAGGGTTTGAAGATTGTTGTCCCTGAAACCAAATATTTCTATTGTGGTTCATCGATCGTGACTAAGGAGATATGAATTCTGTTGGCAATATTTCGTTATCGGTTAATGCTTTTATAAGAGCACTTTTATTGCGATCCAATTTTATTATGTGAAAATTTTTATGTATATATTTTCAACGGACTAAACGATTTTTAAGTCAAATTTAAGGTCAGGATGACAAAAAGCGATAGGGTTTGATGTAAAATAAAAATATTTTCTAAACTTAAAAATATTAAGTGAATATTCAGGACGCGAAACGACATTAAATCCGAAAAACTAGCTAAACAATAATAAGGCATTGTTATGATTAAATTACTCAGCAAAACTTCAAACCAGCAGTTTATTATACTGCTGTAATTTAGTATAATTTATTCAGTTTGTAATATTTTAGATGACAAAAATAATAAAATTATTACTAGTAGATGAATCGAAATTTTTGATGACACTGCACGTTGCTTCAATTCTATCTATAAGCCAACAGCAGCACACAACGTTTTAGTATAAATGGACTTGATCAGCTTCCAATCCTCATCAGCTACTTTACGCTACTGATTTAGTTGGCAATTTATAGTAGAAATCTATTTTTTATAATTTGGTAGATCTTAATTACAATTGATTATTTTTTTCATAATGAATATGCATTAAGTAAGTAATTTATATTACTGTTTAATGTTAAATAAGGATTTGATTAGCGTCCCCGAGACCGTTTGTAAAAATGAAAGGGTGAACGGTTTTCTGTACTTACAGTGATGACGGTTTAACTGGAAAATGAGTATTGAGAAAAGCGGACTCCTTGATCTGGATATGAGCGATATTTAATATTTACTAATTTTGATCTAATATTTGTAATGCTTTTAAGAGTTGAACTTTAGTGGGAGTTTTTACTTAAAAATATTATGATATGCTCTTAAGTCACATTGTAACTTCTACGGTTTATTTATTAAGTCACACTTCGTTATGTTTATTCATCTAAGCTTTGGATAATTTACAGATATTTAGTTCAAAGAATCCTCTTAGTTTAAAGAATACAGCCTTTTAATATTTATTGGTAAAGATTTATTCTTTTTCAGGTTTCCTAAATATCTACAGTCACCCTTTACATATCACTTTTTGAAAACGAAATATTTGATAACGAAATTTCTACTATATTTTATTGGATAATCTGTACTTCAGAGCAAATTTCGGCTACAGCACATTGGAACAATTATGACCACATAGGTTTACAATTACTATCTAAGTCAAGGCTTTTAAATAAAAGTGCTGGAACCGCTTGAGTGCGAGACATTGGATTTGCCAATTTAGCAAATATAATCAATAACTTCATATGCTTAACGATTACCATTAGGCATATAAAAGCTGGAAACTCGCTGATCTAGTTATAACTCATCAGCTTGCATAATTTGTCAACTTCTCTTCTTTATATTTTCAACATGGGCACCGGTATAAACAACACAGCAATCATTGTTCGGCGTTTTAGCGTTGAATGTGAAATGACACAATTAAAATTCAGGTTTAATGAGTAAATTTCAAAAGCTGACTAATTCCACTTAATTAGTCGATTTAAAATCTACAATTAAATTACCAATAGTTTCATTTCAAATTTAAAATATTTTTATTATTCTTAATTAATATTTTTGTAATTTTTCCTTGTGCTTATATTTTATTTTTTCTTTTGTTTCATTGGTGTTTCCATCCGTTTTCTTAATAACTCTCATAATATTAGTTCTGAAATGAAAATAAATCGTCTTAAAGATTGATTAGTTCTGAAATGAAAAGCGGGGTTCAGACAAGGTGAGTCAGTGGAGCATTCAAGCTGCTCACATTTGCCGCAGCAAGCCGCTGCACTGTAGCTGGAGGCCCAGTGCTCCCATTTATGGCACAGGCTGCAGTGCGGTTATGTACATTCTTCAGTTGAAACAATCGAAAATCTCAGGTTGAAACCCAAGAATGGGTTACAATGTGATTTAGTCAATACTTCAGCTTGCCCCACAGGAGCAGAACAAAACCCCACATTAATTTGATCACCATTGCAGCCAGTTAGAGGCCTAATATTCTGTATTTTGTAGGTTTTTTTAGATTTTCTAAATCTTCCTCTTCCAGCGCAGTAGGAAGATTATTTATTTTTATACTTGCCATAATTGGCTTTGTTTCAAATCTGCCAATATCTGTGTAATTATTCAGAAAGTATGTATTATATTCGTTTAGTGCTTCTTCGGAAGCGAAAGAGATCTTAATCGTTGTTTCCAAATATCTCACTGAATTAAAGACTACTCTATTTCTGAGCTTTACAGCAAAATCACGCAGGAAGCAATTATAAAGAGAATGTCTCTCAAGGGGTTTTAATAGAGTTATCACCCCTAAATTTTTGGTTTTAGAGATTGGGGGAAGTAATTTCCCCTCTCCAGTAACAGAAATAAATTCATTGACCTGCTTGTCGTTTATTAAGTCGGATTTTAACTTTTCTCCTAAGAATTTTCATTTATTTTGACTGGATTTTACTGGAAACTGCAAATTTTCGTTTTTCATTGATCCTCCGACAGTACTCATGCTGCATTTTCTACAACAAACAAACATTTTCTGCACGAACAATAACGTCATTCCTGTCAATAGTGTTGAATTTGAAAGCTAAAGAGTTAGGTATACCAAATACGGAAAGTTATATAAACTTGAGTTACAAATCAATGTTAAAATGTACGGTGAAACACGACAAATTGAATATTCTTATCAATAAAGTAAAAAAAGATTTTGAAAGGGATGACGTTATTGTTTATGCATCTGATAAAGGTGGTTGTTTAGTTGTTTTAAGTAAAGCCGAATATAATTTAAATAATAAGTTCAAAAAGGTAAAAGGTGATCCGACCTTAAAAAGACAAGCTGAATATAATAAATTTCTTAGGAAATTACATAGAGAGGAGAAACTCAGTGAATTAATGTTAAATAGGTTTATTTCAAGGAACTCTAAGTCTGGTTTTATGTACATTTTGCCGAAAGTCCATAAAACGGTCCATTCTGGCAGACCCATAATTACAACTGATAGTACATATTCTTATGTAGTAAGTATATCGCTAACATACTTTTTAATAAAACTAAGCGATGAACATTTTTCTCGTGTCGGAGATGAAATGCAGTTCGCAAAACGTATGCAGAATATTGACATCTCCAATAAAATAATGATTGCAATTGATGTAAAATCTCTTTGCAAATATCCCGTTGCTAGAATCAATAAGCTTAGCATCTGAATTTATAGTGAATACAGAATTTGGAAAGCATTTAGGCATATGTGATTGCATAACTCTACTTAAATTATGCACAACAAATATTAATTTTCAATTCGAAAATGAAATATATGAACAAGTTGACGGATTGTCCCTAGCACCAATACTCGCTGAAATATATATATGAGGAAATGGGAAGCCACACATTTAAAGGGTATGAATTACATTCACACCTGACTTAGGTATGTGGGTGATGCTTTTGTTCTTTTAAAGGAACCGTTTAACCCAGATTGTTTTTTAGATATATTGAATAGTGCTGATATAAATATTCAGTGGACATTAATGAAGGAAGAAGATGTTACATTATCCTTCCTTGATGTAAAGATTATTAGATCTCCTGCAAACAAGGTAGAAACTGAGGTTTCCCAAAAAATTAGTGAGTACCCTAATGTTGTAAGCAGGGAAAGTAATGTACCTAGCGATTGGAAAATTTCCTCACTTCCTAACTGTTCTTGAGATCAAAGGCAATCTGTTGTAGTGTCTATCTCAAATCGAAAAGAGATGATGTAATTAAGATAAGTCTTATAAGTAGTAGATATCCGACTCGGGCTATTAAAAAATCATATTTCATGGGAAATAGTACTAGGGCAAAATTGATAGGCCCATAACTTGAAACAAAATATATGGGTATACCCTATGTTAATGATAAATGGAACGGCAAAACGATCAATCACATTAAACGTTCTAAAAATGGCACCCCCAGCATTGTCATATATAATCAAAAAATGCCCAAATTAAAAATATATTTAAACAGAAACCTAATTTTAACAAGGATGGTATTGTATATAAAATTTCTTGTGATGGTTGTAATAAGATCTATATTGGTCAATCAGGACAAGGATTGTCTAATCGTATTGACCAACATAGATACTCGATTAAGAAATGAACGGGATCTGGGGCTGTAATAGACTACTCCTTGAACAGTAACCATATCATAGATTTTGAAAAAGTCAAGTTATTTCAGTAGAAAACAACGCTTTAGAACGAAAAATAAAAGAAGCTTATTTTATGCACAAAAATAGAATTATACTGATGCCCAATAATAAACCAGATATTGAATTAATAACAAATATTTTATAATTGTAATTCTATTTTTGTATTGATTTGTTCCTTGTTTTTTATGTATATTTTTCTTTCTTTGTGTAATTTTTAATAAGGAGCACATCTAGTCGCTTAATCCGCTGCGCAATGAAAAACGTACAAATGACGTCTTTGTTCTGCTGCGCCAAACGAAGTACGCAGTTGACAGCTTTGCAAATACTTGAATTGTAAAAATATTTTGTAACATTTACTCCTGAAGATGATAGCAGTAGGCTATTGAAAATTCGATTAAATAAATATTTTACTTCACTCTCTCCACCAATAAACAAGTTTTATCATTAACAGTTTACTGTTGTTACTGCCAACATTAAGATTAATTCACTTATCAGAAACATTGTCATTACAAAACAGAAAGAGAGTCTGGTAAGCATAAAAATAAACCTAGAACAAATCAGATCAGCTATCTGAATATAGTATTTTATATTTAAATTAAAAATAAGATAAATAATTATAAATAAATAATTGTTATAAATTTATAAATTTATATATTTAAAAATTTAAAATAATGATAAAAAAATTTAAATAATCAATAATTGTTATAATTAATAATATATTTAAAAATATAATTTATAATCATTTTTTGCAAAGTTAAAATTTAAAATTGAAATTTAAAATAAAAGCCAATTTTTACAAATTGACTAATAAATAACAAACGTATCAGAATAAGGATTAAAGGTCATTAAGAGGAACTGCTATGTATCTGTTATATGTATATGTTATATGTATATGTTAAATATGATCTGTTACAGCTATTAGCTCCTCCTGTCTTTCAGTCATTATCATTGATTAACCACCAAGGATCCGTTCTATCGTCCTCCATATTATTTGAAGAGATCTCTAACCTTTTATTATATATCTCATTAGTTATTACCATTTTTGTAATTGGTGATTATAATGACCGTTTAGAACGTAGCTACCTTCCAAATCTCCGTAAATTTGCATCCATATTTCATAGCTACGAGTATTCAATCATTCCTTCTAAACTTAGTCATCAATTTGGTGGCCTTCTAGATTATTTTTGCATCTCCAATTCTTCCAGCATCGTTACTCTTGTATTGTCAGTGACCCATGAATATTTGACCACTACATGGTCTTAATTAGAATTAACCTAGACCAGGTCGACAAATTTCATGAAGTAGTCACTTTTCACCCATGGTCTTCTTTGCAGATTGCAGCTTTCACTTCAGAATTAGTTTCTTGTACACTATCCAATTTCCTGTCCTCACTTCCCCTGATGCCCGTGCCAATCTTTACTACTCACAAGTATCTTCCATCGTCGATTACATTCTTCAACTCCGGAAATCCTTACCATTACTTAAACACTCTACTCTTTTGTATGAAGTAAATGTCGCTCATGCAAGCGTGACCTCTTTCGCCTACATAGGGCGTATAAGCATTTTATTTTTCGCACCACTATCATCTTATTTCCACCCATCCAAGGCCAATTGCTAAACAAACGCCGCAATTATCGTTCGCTTCTTTATACTAAACTACACTCTTTTGGAGTAACCAACTATCATCCGCGACTAATGATTGGTCACGCTGGAAAGTATTACATCGAATCCTTTCGCGTGCATATTCTTTGTCAGTTTGCTCAATCGATCCTTTCTTCGCACTGCAGATCCCATATCCAATAAACTTATCAATCTTCATTGACTCAATGCACAGAATCAAGTTTTATATTACTCTGCCTTTCTCTTTTCGTTTACCTTATCATCCCTCTCCGTATCTTCACCTAAAATTGTAAGGTAATGAATATTTGTCCTCCAGAGCACTTCGCTCAAACAATCAGTTCCTGTTACACATTCATCGTCATCGGTCGAACTTTGACCTGTGTTTCTGTCTCATTTCTATGCATCTCATTTGGACCACAAAAATCGCGCATTTTCAAGAAAATTGTATAGGGAGACAAAAGCAAGCAACACCTGGTTTTGTCAAATTAGAACCAGACTTCACACGAGTATCAATACTCTATATTTTTTGCTAAAATTTGATCACCTACTGTACTTGAGTAAAGACATCGTATTTGCAAACACCCACTGAAGTTTTTACAACGCAACTGGAATACACATTCAGTGCGCTGCTTTTTCAATATATAATATTTTTGTAAAATATGCTAAAGTATATAATTTGTGATTTGTGCGTGTCTTGCAAGTCGAACTTTAAATAATATGTGCTTTTATAAGTCAAGACCATTGCAGTTTAATCATTTGCGATTTTAATTTAATTTATTGATATGGTATGCAATACAATATCACATCAGCTAAATGAGTCCACGTATTTTATATTATTTATAAATTAAAAAATAATGCTAAATAAAATTTAAATTGCTAAATAATAAATAATTGTTATATAAGATTTTATATAATTTATATCAAGTCAATTTAGTGACCAAATTAGTCAATTTTTATGAATTAGCTAATAAATTTCAGATGATGTACCAGAATAAGTATTAGAGGTCATCAGGAAGAACTGCTATTTGATTATGTTTGACTTCCATTTTTCGACCCTACATAGCAGCGAAGCCAAATGCATTCTAATGACGTATTTTCTCTTATTAAATGTAATTATTCTAATTAATTAAGTTATAAAAAATTATAAATAATTAATAATTGTTATATAAGATTTTATATAATTTATATCAAGTAAAAATTTAAAATTAAAATTTAAAATGAAAGACAATTTTTATAAATTGACTTATAACATACGAAGTATCATAATAAGGATTAGAGGTCATCAGGAGCAACTACTATGTTATTATGATTCGACATCTATTTATTGACACAACAAATAAAAATATGTAAAAATATAAAAATATTATAAAAATATAAAAATATTTCAGCATATAAAAATATCAAAACTAAGAATCACAATGTGAACCATTAATTTTAATGCTCGTCTATTAATCGCATGTATCCGATTTTAGTTAAAAATATACAGTTAAAAAGATGGAGCAACAATCACCAAGAACCGTCATGTTCTTAAAACAACAAATTTTTTAGTAATATCCAGTAAGATAAACTCTAAAGATTAAGCAGCTACTGGAGTAAGTACTGTTGACGCCGAATTGGGGTTTGATAAAGCGAAAGATCTATGTTCCTAATCTTCTCATTCCACAGTAATGTGTATCTATAAAATGCTTCGTCCTGGTAATATTAGAGCAATTCTGGATCTTCGTTGATAGATAACTGTATTATAAGAAAGAAATAATACTCTAATAGATCGAAGTTATGATAATTACATATGTTAGTCGATGCCATTCGAATTTCAGATATTCAATATGATTCTAATAAAAGATCAGCATGTAATATAGTCAAATTCCGTTTGAATGTAAGCAGTTATGCCACATGCAAATAACAAAACAGTATCCAAGTTTCCTGTTTTATAGTCTATCAGTTAGTACAGACTAATCAGATAATCTAACTACTAATAGTCAAGTATATTAGTAAGTAAAGACGAAAATAACTTGAGATAGTATTTGATCATAGTAATATTTCTATATGAGTTAGCATATCCTTTCTATAGCTGCTCTTATTAACGATTTCTTCCAACTGAAGAGAGATCACGATTATGATATAATTATAATAATGGTGGTTTTAAAAATCATAAAACTATACAACTAAAATTATTTTAGAAGAATAACATACAGTTAATGTATGCTACCTACATATAAAGATGTTAAAATGGTAATGATTTACATAATTACAATTTTTACAACAAAATCAAAATCAAAGCAGTACAATAATCAACACGCAATATAATATCAAACGTGACAATAAAATTTGATAGTTTGTTGTTGCCGAGTTGCTTTTAATGATCAGAAAATCGCCATTACACAGGATGCTATTGCATTCCTTTTGAAATTCGACAGTGTACTTTGTATCTTTATCGTTGTACGGGTGCTGACTAAGATTCATCATCCGCAGTATTTCTGTCTTATGAACGAGGTATTCCTTTATAGGTGAGCAACCTCTGACGAGCCTACGGCGGAAACGCTTTGTAGCCTTTTTCCGGTTGTCAATTGCCAGCATATACAGTACACAATAGCTGTCGCATTGCACAATTTTAAGATCGCTGTTACGGTACATGCACGGCGATTGTTCAATTGTTTGCTCTTGTTGGGGTCCATAAAAAGTCTCATTGAAACTATCACATATGTAGCAACGAATATCTGCGCAGATATGTCGTGACCATGCGCATAATCCAATTACTAGTATTAACTTATACATTTGTTATACTGTTAATGCCAAACATTTTCAGTGCGCAATAAAGTTTCTAGTTTCTCTAATTCATTTGATCTAAAAACAAACTTTTTGTTCTTTCGAGTTTGTAAGAATTTAAAATCAAAACTAGGCCGTTAATTCACAAAGTACATTCTTAATTGTGTTAACACTTTATAGTTATAGTAGAAACTATTTGAGTTTTCTTTCTATTCTTTCTTAGTTTGCTTTCAGGGAAATAATGTAAAGATAAATATTGTTCGTTTATACTTTTAGTTATTGATTGAACAGAAGGGAGTAAAATAATTTATTTTTATTCTTTTAAAAAATTTATGAAAATTGAAAAATTTAAAATTATTTTTTTTGGAAACAATTATTTCACTATTTCCTGTTTAGTCAATAATATTTCTTCGGGTGTTTTATTGAAGTACCAAATTTCATTAAATACTAATTGTAATGTTTAATAGGAGTGAAATTGATATAATAGATGTAATTGATATAATTATTTATTTGTTGTAAATGGATAATGATTTTGGGTCTTGTTTGCTTAATGAAAGAAACCGTTTAACAAAATTTATATTTTACAAAATATACTTAATTTTTTATATAAATATATTTTTTTATATATTTTTTAATATACTGTAATGGTAATCATAATCACAATATTATGATTAAGAACATAATTTCAAAAATCCAAAATTGATTTGACTACTATACACGGTTTTTTATTTGAATTCAAATATTTTAGTAAATAATTTAATTTTAAATTTACGACAAATATTCATATTATAACATGTGCATATTTTTACATCTTTAATTCTACATTGTAAAATGATCGTAGACATATATTTATAATTTAATTCAATATTAGATAAAATCATATGTGCATTTTATTGATACATGATTTTAAAATATTGAAACTCGATCTGGAAGAAATTACGCATATTTTAACAAACTTGGATAACCTTCGATCTACTACCTTAAGGGGGAAGGAAAAATTTTTTAAGAAGATGCTTGACGTCATCAGCAATCAAGCCTCATTCTGATGTAAGCCAGCGCATCGATAGTATTACCGAATAGCTGGCTATCGAAGCGTCAAGTATCTTCTCAAAGACTTAGCCACCTTCCCCTTATAGATAAAAAGACTTGTCACCGTTCCTCCTTAAAGGGGAAATATTATAACACTCTCTATCCCCCTTTCCCGTAGGAAGGATGATTAAGGGTTTATTTTTGCACAATAAAAATAAACCCTTAATCGAAACGCTAGCTATCGAAGCGTCAAGCATCTTCTCAAAGACTTCGCTCCATTTCCTTCTAGATTCGAAAACAGAATAAGGTATGGTGAATGAGATTGCTAGACTTGAGACCGGAAGAGACAAATAAGGATACTATGATATGTTTTCTAATATACACCGTACTGGATATCGGATATATCAAAATATTTTAAATTAGTAAAAAGAGGAATACAGTTGTGAATGGGATTTCTAGACATCTATCTAACTGGAGTTTATCATTAAACCAAGCAAAAAACAATTTCATTTACTACATATATATATCAATATACAAATTTATGTCAATTAATATATACAAATATATTGATTTATATTATTTGAATCGATAATAAATTGCATTCAAAACGCAATAGACTATATATAGAATTGAATATTGACTTAAACTTTTAATAAATTTATGTTGTGATAAATATGTAATCAGCTAAGTAATAAAACAATGAGTAAATTACCAATATATAATTTATATAAATAAATTAAATATTTAAATTAATTTATTCACTTAATTTATTTTTATTAGGTAATATAAATTAATTAATATAAGTAAATTGACCAATATCTTTCACGTGTTTCTGTTACAACAAATAACTATAACTTGACCAAAAATACATTTATTGCAAATATGAAATCTCAAACATTTTATTTTTCATAATAAAGTGTCAGAATGTACCTTACATCAGGTACCTAAGAACGCAATCGCAACCTATTCATTACGACTAACATTTTTAATGTTGTTTTCTATGGTAATTAAAAATCGTTAGCTAAGAATACGCCAAAATCGCGCATTTTCTAAAAATATTGTATAGGGCGACGAATGCTGTCTTGAAACAATGATTGTAATCTTTAATACAAGCAACACCTGGTTTTGTCAAATTAGAACCAGACTTCGAAGAGACCATTATATCGTTAAACGGGAAATCTGCATTTCACTATATATTTTCACAGACCATTCTACCGAGTATATATACTATATATCGCTGAAATTTGATCACGTACTGTGCTTGAGTAAAGACATCGTATTTGCAAACACCCTCTGAAGTTTTTACAACGCAACTGGGATACACATTCAGTGCACTGCTTTTTAATATATAATATTTTTGTAAAATATGCTAAAGTATATAATTTGTGATTTGTGCGTGTCTTGCAAGTCGAACTTTTAATTAATTAAATTAAATCAGCTAACTGTGCCTACATATTTAATATAATTAAAATGTTAAATGATGCTAAATGTTAATAATGCTAAATCAAATTTTATAATTAAATAATAAAACAAATAATTGTTATAATATTTTATATAATTTATATTTATATCAAGTAAAAATTTATAATTAAAATTTAAAATAAAAGTCAATTTTTATGAATTAACTAATAAATTTCAGATTATGTACCAGAATAAGGATTAGTGGCCATCAGGAGGAACTGCTATGCTATCAGGATTCACCCCATATTCCTCGACCAAACATAGCAGTGGCGCCAAATACGTGCTAAGGACATATTTCCTCTGATGAGATTTAAGTGTGCTTTTATAAATGCGCTTTTATAAATGTACTTTTATAAGTCAAGACCATTGCAATTTAATATAGTATTTAATACGATATCATATCAGCTAATTGAGTCTACGTATTTTACATAATTTATAAATTAAAATAATGCTAAATAAGATTTAAATAGTTAAATAATAAATAGTTAAATTTAACTTGAATGCATCTGTGAGCTGAAATGCTTCTGGTTGTGGCACAATATTATCCTCGCATTTATTGTTCCTATTCTTGATACAGCAGGACGCTACTAATCAGTCGACCCATATCGTAAAATGTAAGTCCCGTGAAATGGAGGTCTGGGTGAAATGTAGGACCGTGAAATGGAGGTCTGGGTGAAATGTAGGACCGTGAAATGTATTTGATGTGAAATGTAGGTATGGGTCAGCAGCTGATGAGACCCACCCATACTGATTAGTAGCGTCCTGATGTATCAAGAATAGGAACAATATATGTAAGCATAATATTGTGCCACAATCGGAAAAATGGTTAACTAATAAATAATAAATAATTTTAATATAAGATTTTATATAATTTATATCAAGTTAAAATTTAAAATTGAAATTTAAAATAAAAATCAATTTTTATGAATTGACTAATTAATAAATAACAGACGTTGTATTATAATATGGATGAGAGGTCATCAGAAGCAACTGATGCTATCAGGATTCAGCCCTTATTCCTTGACTCCACATAGCAGCAATGCTAAATGCATTCTAATGACGTATTTTCTCTGATTAAATTTGATTGTTCTAATTAATTAAGTTATAAAATATTATAAATAATAAATAATTGTTATTTAAGATTTTATATAATCTATATCAAGTTAAAATTTAAAATTTAAATTTAAAATGGAAGTCAATTTTTATAAATTGATTTATAACAGACTAGTAAATAAATAGATTAGTAAATCTATTAATAAATTAATAGATTAGTAAATAAAAATAAATGGATGAATAAATGATAAATAAAAATAATAATAAAATAATAAATAATTATAAATAACAAATAATTTTTAAATAAGATTTTACATAATTTATATCAAGTTAAATATATTATCATAATCTATATAAAGTTAAAATTTAAAATTAAAATTTAAAATAAAAGTTAATTTTATAAATTGACTTATAACAGACGAAGTATTAGAATAAGGATTTGAGGTCATCAGGAGCAACTGCTATGTTATTATGTTTCGAAATCTATTCATCGACCCTACAAAGCAACGGACCCAAATACATTCTAGTGACGTACTTTCTCTAATGAAATTTGCTTATTATTGCTTATCCTATTCTAATACAAAATTTATAATTTATTATGTTATAGAATTAGCAAACAATATTAATTAGTCAGTTACTTTTTCATTTGATTTTTATTGTCATTATCAGTTGATTGTAAAATTAAGATTTTCTTAATTAGTAAGAAATTATTATATTATAAAGGCGTGCAATGTGCAAAACTATCGCAATAGTTATCCGTTCTATTAACGAGATGCTAGATTAGGAATTTGTTAAATTCAACAAAACATGACGTCGTTAAGTATCTTTTATTAGGAAATTTTTTTTATAAAATGCACCTTTTGGGTTAGTGTTATCTAGTATATACTTACTCAGAAAACGACTTTTAACTGTATTTTTAAGATATCAAATGCTTAATATTCGAGGTAAATAAAATTTAAATAAACTTTCATAATGCGCATGGATGGCGTTATTAATTTTGACTATCCAATTATATTTCAACAATAATACAACAGTTTATTAAATACAGTTTTAACCAAATATATTATCTGAAATGAATAAGCTAGAATTATTACCTCAACTTAAAGTTTGTAAGAAAAATATAAATAATAGGAATATTGGTAATTTGTAGCATTAATAAAGAATATTGTTAACTAATTCAAACAAAATGAATAGTTAACTGCAAATATAATATTTGTAAGAAAAATTGTAATCTTGAATATTTGCTAATGACTTTAAATCAAGTACTGTTAAAGTAAAATACACATTACAAACGATTACAAACAATATGGGTAGTATTAAATACTGAATGAAGAATTTTATTCCGAAAGATACTACAACTGAATTTGTAACAAGGGATATCACAACAGTACAGCACATATGTTTATATTCAAATGTATAATTTATTATGTTATAGATAATAATATTAATTAATATTAATATTAATATTAATTAATATTAATAATAATATTAATATTAATTAGTCAGTTATTCTTTCATTTGTATTTTTATTCTCATTATCATCAATAATTTGTAAAATGAAAAATTAATAATTTATTAATTTGTAATAAATAAAAAAGATAAATATAAATAAATATAAATACAGTACAGCACATATTTATTGTATTCATTTCAATTAGAAAACATGTATATTTGCAAATCCGTGTAAACATTATATATATTTCAAAGTAATTTAACTTTTAACCAAATTAACTAACCACGCAAAATAGGAATGAAAATACGATAATGTTGATTGTAAGTTATCACTCAAATAATATGCATATTCAACTATATCGCTTTCATAATAAAGTCTGTTTTTAAATGCATCTGTCGAATATCAAAACCAAATATAGTCAAGCATGAATTTGTTTGGTTAACAAAGCGACATAAAAACTGTTATTATTTAAAGTTTAACCATTACACCTGGTCCACTATTACAGACAACATTAAATATACGATTGTTACAAATTTGGTACATCACGTTAAATATTTTGTTTGATTTCGAAATAATTGTCTAATAGTGAAAAAGGAATAGACAATTATCGATTACTACGCGTCGAAATGTAGTTTGCTATTTGAAAACCTTACGAGTTTTGTCTGTCAATCGCTTACAAGTAAGTAACTCAACATTTTAGCTGGCATATTTATATATTTATCTTGCATATTCATTAACTAAGTAAATATTACTATTGAAGATTAATATAGACAATACTGTGTAAAAAATAGCTTGTGTATTTATAAAATACACATTTCACTTTTATAAAATTGTTTAACATTTCTTATATAACACTTTTAATATTACAGTTGATGGAACACTTTTATATATTTTCTAATGTTTTGAATTACAATGTTGATTTCGAATTAGAGATCGTTAATTCCAAATTAATGATTTATTAATCATTAGATGCTTTAATTTAGCGCCTAATTATTATATATCAAAGTGCAGGTAAATGTAAAAATGAATTAGGAACTTCATAAGTTTATTATTAAAATACTTAAATAATTTAAGTAAAAAATTATAATTATTTATTATTAAATAATAAATAATATATTTATTATTTAATAATCATTTATTATTAATTATAGATTTTTAAATTTTACAAATATAATACTATAAATATTTCAATTTAAGTTTATATAATTGTATTAATAAATAAGATGTTTATGTTATTCAACAAGATTAATGATATGAAGGATAATGATATTGAAAATCAAAATTGAAAAAGGCATTCAGCCGAAAGCTTGTACAGTATGTTAAAATAATTTTTTTTTTCGATTTGTGCCTACTTATATTTACCTATTTGTATTACTTATAATTTCCTATATATAAATATATAAATATAAGAATAAAACAAACTGGATCAAAACGCTTTATTTTCTTTATTTCAAACTACGAATAACGTTTTGAAGTTTCCTTTTTTTTCTGAAAAGAAAAAACTTCAAAACGTTGTGCAAAGTTTGAAATAAAAATAAAGCTTTTTTCGATCCAGTTCGATTTATTCTTTTAAAATATTAATAGAGTGCCTCTAAATGACCGTGGATCACGGTTCGACAAATTATTTCTATTATATATATCATCATTTGGTCGGCTTCATAAATTATCCTCGTGTGAAGTCTTTAATCCTAGATGCAGCACTGTACACTACAATCAGCGTAGGTGGACCTCATCAGCAGTGAGCCTACGCCTACCTTTCGTGTTTCGGTCCTTTAATGATCTGCTGAAATTTTCCTCTGCTGCCTTTCTGTAAAAACAAACGATACAGTTTGTAAGGAACACATTTCCACTTGTGCAAACTGTACGTTGTTTCCGTCTTTTGTAACAAAAAGACGGAGATAGCACTACAGTTGCCGGAAACAACCGACAATCTGTCTTTTGAATTTTCTTGACAGGAAACCGGAATCTGCCAGGTTAATAGAATGAATAATTGCATACACGAGCGAGTATCATCATTTGGTCGGCTTCATAAATTATCCTCGTGTGAAGTCTTTAATCCTAGATGCAGCACTGTACACTACAATCAGCGTAGGTGGACCTCATCAGCAGTGAGCCTACGCCTACCTTTCGTGTTTCGGTCCTTTAATGATCTGCTGATCATTAAAGGACCGAAAGATCATTAAGCAGATCATTAAGCAGATCATTCAGCAGATCATTAAAGGACCGAAACACGAAAGGTAGGCGTAGGCTCACTGCTGATGAGGTCCACCTACGCTGATTGTAGTGTACAGTGCTGCATCTAGGATTAAAGACTTCACACGAGGATAATTTATGAAGCCGACCAAATGATGATACTCGCTCGTGTATGCAATTATTCATTCTATTATATATATCGAATAGTGATGCACGAATGTGCTGAGTGAACAACGAATTAAGTAACCTCTAGACGACCACTTCAGCATCGAAATGGAGTACTCGGCAACACTCGTTTATAGAATGTAGTACCTACCGATCGTTTCGGTTGCCTGTGTGGCATTGTGAATGAAGACGTTTGCGACACTTTGCTTAATTGACTGTGGCTTACGCTCTTATGGATGGATAATAAATAATATACTTTGCATTAGAATAAGATACATAAAATATGTTATATGTTAAAATAACTATCATGGCTATCTAACAAGCATTAAATTCCTAAGCAAATATAAATATGGATAAAATTGAATTAATAGAAGTCATAAATATTTTGATATCAAAAATTATTTAAAAGTGTACATATATATTTAGACAAAATAAAAAATTAATTCGGTGATAGGTAGCACGAGTTATAGATGACTGATTTTAAGAATTGCCAAATTATGTAATGGTATTGGCTTCCTTCAAAATCATAATTTAATATATGCATATTTTAAAATAGGTTACTATAAATTAACACAATAATATTAAAAATCAATTTAAAAACTCTTAAGCATAAAATGTTTGAGTTTGGATAATAAATATCTTCTGTTATTTATTATTAGTCAATTCATAAAAATTGATTTTTATTTTAAATTTCAATTTTAAATTTTAACTTGATATAAATTATATAAAATCTTATAACAATTATTTATTATTTATAATTATTTATTATTTAATTATTTAAATTTTATTTAGCATTATTTGTAATTTATAAATAATATAAAATTTGCAGACTCAGTTAGCTGATCTGATTAATTACAGAAAATTATCAATGTATTTCCATATCCTATTATTAAATAGTTGCGAGTAAGTTCATGATTAGTTAGGTGAACTAGCATCATTAGTTGTGGACAATTTTCTATTTTGAAGAACTAATTTTCCTTAATTCAAAAATAGGCATATAATTTCCAAATATCTTGTATTTGATATATTTCCATAGATCTTGTATCTTGCATTTGGTAAGATGTCGTGTAATTGATTCAGTTTTTTTTAATGTATTCATCGTTTATCTTAATAATCTTAAGCTACTTATCAGCATGTTTTTCCATTTCCAAATTATACTTTCTTCCTCACAACTTGCTGGAATATACATTAGAACACTAGTCGAGATAATAAATAAATGTTTTACGGGTGATGTTTATCGGTATTTGTGTATTTTGTATTTTTTACTTCGTTTTATATTTCACAGTTGTATGAAATTATTTTATAAATGTGTAATAGGCGAATTGCTTTCAGTTTGTGAAAATGTTTTGTCTGAAAAGGTCAATTGTATTGACGAAAATTTACTAATAAAGATATTTTGATGTATTTGATTCTCTGGGGAAGCCAAGACATGATTAAGTTCACTCCCAAAATATAATAATAAAAATAAAATAATGTAAATATCGCTAGAGATTTGTGGTTTTTTAAATAGACTTGACTGCAAGAAGTACAGCACACGCCTTTAGTCGACCTGGTGGTAGTGAGTGCGCGTTTACATTTCAAACTGTTCAATAAAATGATAATTTGTAGTTCTTTTGAGTAATATTTGATATTTGTAAAATTAGTAAAAATTAAATGAAAATGAGTAAAATTGATGTTAAGAAAGTTTTTAAGGTGAAATTACAAAAGTATAAATAAAAATAGTTATAAAAATGTGCAAACTAACAAATCAACAATTAAATCTAAAAATGATTATTAGTAAATTATTAAAATAAATGTTAAATGTTTTATGTAATCAAGTCCATCATGAAATTAATGGAAACAGTTATTAATAAATAATATGATCAGATTGAGTTTATTTATGAGTTTATTTACTTTCATGGAAAATTCAAATTCATTTGTCATTACATGCATGTCCTTAATCTTTGGGACATGCATGTCTCTATGATTTGTCCTTAACCTTCAATGCATCGCTATTGAAAGTCAAAGTATATGGGCATTTATACAAAGTTGAAATAAAAAGTGGTTGAATGTAATCGACGATGGAAGATACTTGTGAATAAAGATTGGCACGGGCATCAGGGGAAGTGAGGTTAGGCAAGTGGATAGTGTAGAAGAAACTAATTCAGAAGTGAAATCTACAAGCTGCAAAGAAGACCATGGGTGAAAAGTGACTGCTCCATGAAATTTGTCGACCTGGTCTAGGTTAATTCTAATTAAGACCATGTAGTGGTCAAATATTAATGGGTCACTGATAATACAAGATTAACGATGCTGGAAGAATTTGGAGATGCAAAAATAGTCTATAAGACCACCAAATTGATGACTAAGTTTAGAAGGAATGATTGAATACTCGTAGCTGTGAAATATGGATGCAAATTTACGGAGATTTGGAAGGTTGAGATTTAGAAATTAAAAATAATGCCAAATAAAATTAAAATAATTAAATAATAAATACATAATTATACATAATAAATAATTGATTACATAAAACATTTAACATATTTATTTTAATAATTTACTAATAATCATTTTTAGATTTAATTGTTGATTTGTTAGTTTGCACGTTCTAAACGGTCGTTATAATCACCAATTACAAAAATGGTAATAGCTAGTGAGATATATAATAAAAGGTTAGAGATCTCTTCAAATAATATGGAGGACGATAGAACGGATCCTTGGTGGTTAATCAATGATAATGACTGAAAGACAGGAGGAGCTAATAGCTGTAACAGATCATATTTAACATATGCATATAACATATACATATAACAGATCATATTTAACATTTACATATAACATAAACATATAACAGATACAGATTTTAAGTCAAGTTAATGTAGAAATATCAACATAAATATTAACAAAATATTTAAACTCTTAAACGGAAAATTTTTACGGATAATTTTGTATTAGAAAAAGATAATTGATAAGCAAATCTCATCAAACAAAAAAACGTCATTAGCATGTATTTGGCCTCGCCGCTATGTTGGGTCAAGGAATAGAAGCCGAAACCTGATAACATAGCAATTCTTCCTGATGACATCTAATCCTTATTCTGATAACTATCATATAGAATACAACAACAATTTCTTGACAAGAAAAAACAATATACAAGATTTTTCCTTATTTTCCAGATTGGTACTGATGTCGGGTCGTGGATGTTGTGCACGAACCAAACTACTCCAGACATCGCAATCCCGGGCGACAGAACACGATCGCGATGTGTAAGATACATCGTTTAAGATATATCATATAAGATACATCGTGTGTTATTAATTAGTCAATAATTCATATAATTGACTTTTATTTTAAATTTCAATTTTTAATTTAAACTTGATATAAAATATAAAATATATATATAAAATAATTGCTATATAAAATCTTATATAGCAATTATTTATTATGTATAATTATGTATTTATTATTTAATTATTTTAATTTTATTTGGCATTATTTTTAATTTCTAAATAATATAAAATACGTAGACATAGTAAATGCGTTGAGCTGCAATTAAATCAATTTTGTCAGTAGGTAAATTAAATAAATTGTGTATTTATTTATGAATAAATTAATTATAATTATTTATTTATAATTTTATTATATTCAATAAATTTTAATTTATAACAATATAAAATTTATGTTATTGTCAATTTTGTTTAAATGTTTTAATTTCGTATTGAATGCTATAGCATTTAAAAGTTACATTATTAATGAAATTTAATTAATTTCAAGGAAATAATTTTATTTAATTTCATTTAATATTTAATATTTGTTTTATACAAATTTATTTGTAAACAGTTTATTAAAATTTATTCAGTTTTATATTAAAAAACTGTATAAATATAAATATTTATATTTGTATTATAAATACATTACAATTTGTAATGTATTTTATATTTTGTCTTTATTTATGAATAAATTAATTATAATTTTATTATATTCAATGAATTTTAATTTATAACAATATAAAATTTATGCTAATGTCAAGGTCGATTATAAAAATTTAGTATAGAAAAAGATTAAACCTAATTACATTTTAATAAACGCGTTGAGCTGTCATTAAATACATTTTGTCAGTAGGTGATGCGTCCTCTGGAGAGAGAATTTTGCTGTTCATTGGTTCCAAAACTTTGCTTTTCTTTTTTATTAACTAACTTATTTTCTTATACATTTTTTTGCTTAATTTCGTATTGAATGCTATAACATTTAAAAGATACAAATAATTTTATTAATTATATATTAATGAAATTAAATAATTTCAAGGAAATAATTTTATATAATTTCATTTAATATTTATTTTATTTAAATTTATTTTAAATTTTCAGTTTATCAAGTCAGCATTCAAATCTTTTTAAGAATAAACGAAAAATATTTAAGAATCAAGCGGAAATATAGTTTCAATTTGTTAACTATTTCAACTTAGTTACAATGCTTTAGAGAGAGAAATTTATTTTGAGTGGCAAATGCGTGCCACAGGCGCGCTTACAAGCCCACTAAGAATAATAAAATATTGCTGTTTTCGGTGTGTACGAATTCAGCTTTGTAGGAATTCAGCTTTGTCGTTGTAAATCAAATCAGCTAACTGAGTCTACGCATTGAATAAATAACATACTAATAAATAACATACGTTGTATCAGAATTCAGATTAGAGGTCATCAGAAGAAACTGTTATTCTATCAGGTGTCGGCCCCTATTCCTCGACCCAAACTAACAACGATGCAAAATGCATGCTAATGATGTATTTCCTCTGATAAATCAAATAAGCTAACTGAGTCTACGTATTTAATATAATTATAAAATAAACAAAACATAATAATGCTAAATCAAAATTTAATAATTAAATAATAAAATTAATAATTGTTATTATTTGAAATTTAAAATAAAAGTCATTTTTATGAATTGACTAAAGAATATAAGACGATGTATCAGAATAAGGATTAGAGGTCATCATGAGGAAATGCTAAGTTATACATTTTTCTATGCCTTTAAATTTCCTATCAAATCAGCTTACTGAGTTTATGAATTTAATATAATAATAAAATAAACAAAACATAATAATGCTAAATCAAAATTCAATAATTAAATAATAAATTAAATAATTGTTTTAAGATTTTTATAATTTATATCAAGTTAAAATAAAAAATTGAAATTTAAAATAAACGTCATTTTTATAAATTGACTAATAAATACAAGACGTTGTATTAGTCAAATCAGCTAACTGAGTCTACGTATTTAATATAATTATAAAATAAACAAAACATAATAATGCTAAATCAAAATTTAAAAATTAAATAATAAAATAAATAATTGTTATAAGATTTTATATAATTTAAATCAAGTTAAAATAAAATATTGAAATTTAAAATAAACGTCATTTTTATGAATTGACTAATAAATAACAGACGTTGTAACTACAGACGATTACTATTACTTCTGGTTACCTCTAATCCTTATTCTGATACATCGTCTGTTATTTATGAGTCAATCCATAAAAATTCATTTTTATTTTAAATTTCAATTTTAACTTTATAAATATGATAGAAAATAACGTGATAAAATAAATAAAATCTGTATTTTCATTAAATATATTTAATGTATATTAAAAATATACAAAATATATTTAATTTGTAATTGATACATCGTCTGTTATTTATTATTCAATTCATAAAAATTGACTTTTATTTTAAATTTCAATTTGTAATTTAAACTTGATATACATTATATAAAATCTTATATAGCAATTATTTAATATTTAAAATTATTTATTATTTATTATTATTTATTAATTATTATTTATTATTTATTTATAAATTATTTATTTGAATTTTATTTAACATTATTTTTAATCTATAAATTGTCTAAAATACGTAGACCCAGCTGATCTGATTTATTTAATTGGAATTTGTTAATGGAAATGAACTAAATGTAATAAACATTATTTGATAAAGTTTAATAATTTTAATAAACTAACGTTATTTAATTTTATTTTATTTATTGATGAGGATATAAACTTAATTATTCATTAAGAGGATACTTACTAGTCTTATTTTACGAATACATTAAAAAGTTGATTAATGCAACTCAATTAACTTTATTTTAATCTACAATTAAATAATCAAACGCTACGTTGTTGGTTAGTGTATTTTATAAAAATTATTAGCAGTTTTACTTACCTTTAATTTCAAGAAAAAAAATTTTAGGATGAGCGTAGGAACAAGAGGCGAATATTGAAAATTCAATAAGCGAATGCTTATTTAATATCTCACCTTTTTCAAGCCGGCTGAATATATCAAATATATCACAAAAGTTTATTATCACATAAGATAATTGGTTCGCTACCTTCGTCGATAGAGATTTACCAAATAAGAATAACAGAGAAGTCGCTAATGATGAATGTGACAAATTTGAAAAAATAACCTAAAAAGTGAAACTAATTAACAGAATTTTATGTACAAGTCACGCGACTGCTTCACTATCACTTCAGCATCTGTGTATTTGCTATTAATGTCAGTTTATTTTCTATTTACGATATTAATTATAAGCTTATATAGTCAGAAAGAGTAACTTTTCTATTTGCTCTGTACTTACGCTTCATTGAAAAAAGGGTTTATTGGGTAAAAAGGTTAATTAATGGACGATGGAGACTGATTCAAAGTTAAGCGATGACAGATGGTAATCACTTTAAATAATTTTTTGCTTCAAGTAACTAGTTGAAGCTACTTGAAAGATCATCTACTTAGACGCTACCTGAAAGATCATCTACTTGGAAGCACGCTACTTTAAAGATCATCTACTTGGAAACACGCGTAAGTGGAAAATGAGATGATAACTTCCATTAAAATAATGGTGGGAACATTAATAAACAATTGGTGACAATTTTACAGCTCAATCTTGAACATTTTATTAGTTTTTTTTCGCCACCTAAATGCTAATTTTGGAATGGACATTTATTTCAGATTTGCAATCTCACTATAATAACTATAACCTAACTTGATTGCATCTCTAAGCTGAAATTCTTTAGGCTGTGGAACGACATTATATTCACAGGTATTGTTCCTATTCTTGATGCAGCAGGACGCTAATGTATTGAGTAATCAGATAATAAGGGTCGAAACGTGAAATTTAGGTATGGATCAGCAGCTGATGATACACAATCAAACTGATTAGTAGCGTCATGCTGTATCAAGAATAAGAACAATACCTGTGAGGATAATGTCGTCCCACAATTAGAAGAATTTCAACTCACAGATGCAATCAAGTTAAATTAAAAACATTCATTGCAAGTGGTAGCGTGAAAAGCAGTGGTCCGGCTGGCAGATCACACACCTAAGGTAGGTTTCTAATAGATCGTTAGAATACGATCCCCTACCGAAAGTAATATACAACAATTTAAATCTACACCACTGGAGTAGCCAGCCTAGTGGATGTAACGTTGAATCGCGATACGGATGTCCTGAGATCAAATCCGATCAGCATAAACGTGAAATGTAGTCTGGTTCAGCAACTGAGACTCACTCAGACTATTAGTAGCGTCCTAAGGTATTAACAATTTGAACAATACTTGTGAGTATAATATCGTGCCACAACCATAAATCGGCAAATAATATATAATCGGCAAAGAATTTAGTAATCATCCTCAATCCAGAAATCCAGTGATGACCGAATGAAACAATTGTCTATATAGTTAATTTGAAATTTTGATTACGTGCGATTTATTTCTAAGCGTTTATAAGTGCTGTTTATGATTGAATTATTGATAATTATTTGTGAAAGTTCTTAAAAGATTCAAAAAATAATTAAGATTTCATTTAATTAAAAATTAATTAAAAGTTGATATATTATTAGATACAAATCATTAAAAAATTATTTTTATTATGAACAGATTATTTCCTATTTAAAGCGAAATAAAATGATAAGAATATGATATTATCGATTGATAATTAAAATATTAAAATTTGAAAATTACAATTTGGAAATGTAAATTTTTATATATTAAGTTATTAAATATTGGAAAACAGGATTATCGATTATTATTCATAGTAATTTACTTAAGAAATTAAAATAATTTTACGATTTGTATGCATATTTATGACGTTTATTTGATATATATCGTTAGTATGTAATTATCGCTACTAAGCTGGGCCTTGAAATTAAGACAACGTTAATTTATTTTTCTTCTGGTTGTGGCACAATATTATCCTCACAGGTATTGTTCCTATTCTTGATACAGCAGAAAAATATGGAACGCTTCACGATTTTGCGTGTCATCCTTGCGCAGGGGCCATGTTAATTTATTTAATTAACGGATAAATTATTTGTTAATAAACTATATAAATAAATTAATTTTAATAATAAATCTTTATTTTAATCAAATAAATATAATTATATAATAATATATTAATTAATTTATAATTAATTTATTAACTATTATATTTTTAAATTTTTTAAGAAAATTAAAAATGTTTAAATTTCACTCGAAATTTTATTTTTAGCGCCTATTCAGATTTATTTATCTTGTCCGATTTTATTCAAAATTTATTCAGCATCGGTCATCTATCTATTTCGTTTTATTGATTCATCTTTAGATGAGTAAATATATAGATGTATATACCAATAGACGTCTCAAAGAATTGAAGAGTATGACAAAATATACTTTAGGAAAGACACACAAATTTTCTAAGACGACTTCACTAGCTCATAGTTCAGAAGGATCCTATATATCAGTGTTCAGTATGTAGATTACATCCAGACAAGTCATCCAACAATGTGTTTGATCGCAAGTCATTATAGGATCAGCTATCCAAAATAATCGCGTTAAGCCGCAGGATAAGCATGAACTTCGGACATATGCAAGCTTCCTGAAAATGATACTAGACGAGGGCATGGACATCGCTACCAACAAGAATTGTTTTCAATTCCTCATTAAACATATCATTACTGATTATGACGATAGCGAATGGCTAGCATACTGTAGCACATCAGCTACCGATGAGGTGCTACATCTTTAGGTGCTTACATCTATATCAATACAATAAAATATCGATGATTCATATATAGGATAATGTTAATTTTATGATTAATCAATCATCCTATAGGATAATGTATTTTGCTACAAACGCGCTTGTTTCTATTTGTATCAGATGATTAATATTTATGAAGTCTAAATAAATTACGAAATTTAAATCCTTTCAATTGTAATACCAATAGAAATTAGATTGTAATTTAAATTGTATTTAAATTAAAGTTGCTTAAATTATATTTAAGCGAGGTGTTAAATCTTAAATAATAAATCTTGTTAATAAATCGTGTTAAATCTTGTTTAATTTGGTTAAATTTAATTTTAATTTTAAATTTTAATTTTTTTTTCAAAGTTGTTAGGTTTTTCAAATATAATTTTTAAAAGTTAGTCAAATAAAATATTCGTATTTACGATTTTGCAAATTGTTTTAAAGTTACAGATAGTCTCGAAAAAATTAAACATTTTAATGTTTCTTAATAATTTCATGAATGATAAAGTTAATTATTTGTTTAATTATTTTTTATTTGTGTTTATTTTAATAATAAAATTCTCTTAACTTAATTAATGTCATAAGTCTATTTGAGCCATTTACAAGTCTCTCGGCACCCATCTGAGTAGAGCGCATCCTGCTGATGAGTTCAAACAACTTTTCGAAAGCCGTTTCATTAATTAAGATATTAATTAGTTGTAGTTATTTCATTAATTTTGGGTGTTTTGTAGTTAAGTTCATTCTGAATCTTACATTTTACTCCTATAGGGTGTTTAAAACTCGAAATTTACAGGTAATGACAATAAAACATGAACGTATAGCATGAAATAGCAAATATTTTCGTATAGCAAAATATTAAGAGTCGCGATGTTGGATGTGGCGCTTAATTAAATATTTAGTCCGGCTTAAGGATATATAATTATTCTTTTTTGAAGGATGAAAGGAGATATAATTGACGCGTTCAATTTGTCACGAAGTAAAATGTTAACGTAACATTTTTGTATTGAGCATAGATATAAAAGTCGCGATATTAACTGTGGCGCTCAATTAAATATTTAGTCCGGCGTAAGGATATATAATTATTTATATATAATAAAAATAATTATAAAGGGAATAAGGCCTTATTCTTGTGGGAATAAGGCTTAGAGTGTTCGGGGAAACATAATTTTTGATCATACATTGTTACATATAACGTAAGAGTGTTCTAATAATAATTTAAGTCTTAGGGATCTAAAAACAAATGCTGTAATTCTAAATGGTTTGTTTTAATAATCTGATAATGCAATATCCACATTTTTAAGTCAAACAGAAATAATATTATATTTTATTAATAGTTTAACTATTTCAGAGACCATATTTTAATAAATCAATTATTCAATTAGTTTTAAATCGTAGCGGTGAAAAGTTTGTAAATTAAAAAATTTGTAAAAATTCTCCAAGCTGACCAACTTACCGAAAACTGCGAATTGTCAATCACAAATTGTAAAAAATATCAGCTCGTATCTTTAAATGCCCAATTTATTTGAAAGTTTAATTTTTTGTCAATTTATTCTTAAAATAATTTTTATAATTTAACTGACCAACTCTCTCTATCCGATCGGAAATATCCAGACTTCATTGCAATGATAAATTTTTTATCGTTTTACAAGTACAAAATACTTGTCTTAAGTGTATTTTTATGCGTTACTTGACAAGAAAATATTTTTCTTAAAATTGGCATGACTTCGAATTAAATGTTGCGTAATTGTACAGATTAGGACATAAAATGTATTTTTATCTTGAATGCAGGCATTACTCTTTGTAGCTTAAAGATTATAAGAGGACACACATACCTCCTTTATTATCGATACGACTTTATCATCATTGCATACTTAAACAATTAACAGCTTTGATTTAAATCGGTTGCCAAAAAAAGATGTAATAAAACTAAATTACATGACACATTAAATATTAAATGCTTATGTCAGAATTCGATTTGAAAAGCTTTCAGATTGACTATTGTTATTATATTACATAAAATTTTTGCTTATGCAAAAATGTTTTAATGATAGATTCCAATTTTGACAAACTCGTTATCCTGGTTTCCCGTTATTCTGTCAATACAATAAAATTAATTGAGAAATAATTGTTATACTCCTTGTTATTGCTAAAAATTCTAGTAATTTTAAAAATATAATTAAAGATAATATGTAAAAGATTGATTTTATCAAAATATCATAAAATTGTCGTTTACGAAAAATGTTGAATACCCTATAATGATGAAAATTTATTTATTGTTTATTTTAAATATTGTTATATAAAAATGTTACTTTTATGTTAACATTAAATAATTTTTAATTCTATTTTGATAATTTATTATTTATATTATTTTTAATTCATTTGTAATGAATTAAATAAGATTTACGATAAATAAATTAACAATTGTTTTATAATTATAATGTTATAAATTATTATAATTTTGTAAGTAAATATTAAATTAAAATGAAATTTTTAATATCTTTATCTTTGTTGGCTAGCTTAAAATTTCCAATTTGATCACAATTGATATTATCACTATTGATATATAGTGATAGATATAATCTATATATATAGATTATATATTTTTATAGATTCGTTATATCTTCTATTCGTTCATCTTCTATTACAACATCGTATTCTAAATCAAAGAAATATTAAATACAATAAATGCAAACTTTAAATGATATAGTTTGTTTTAGAAGTAATACAAATTAATTGCTTACGAATATTGGTTTATATAATTAGTTTGGAAATTGTTTACCGCATTATATAATCCATGTATTTAAAATACTCGTTTTTAAGGAATACATTACATGAATCGAAATGGAATTTTTAAAGAAACCGACTTTGTTTGACAAATCCATCTTTGTCATCAACGGAACTGCTATTTTTCTTTTAATTATTACAGAAGTATTGTGTTAATATATTATTTATTCTAAATATTAATTGGTAGAAAAGATAATTTTTCTATTCTTTTAAATTTACTGCATTAGAATTATTTATATTATAGTCATTATAATTTATATTTTAGATTACAGTGATACGACAGTACAAAAAATATCAACATTGAGAAAAAAATTTTGAACCTATCATCACACCAAAATTGCTGCTACAAAATAACGCTCATTGATATGCTACAAATGTCACATTAATTTGTTATAACCCAATAAAATGATTACTAACAAAATTATCAGCATCAAGTACTTATTTTTTCAAACAATTTTAATTGTTAAAGATAAAATTTTAAATTTTTCAACATTCCACGATTAAATTATCTACTCCGGTGCGCACCATGTTTCCGAAGCAATGTACGTGGGCAGTACGACGTGGTGCTACGCGAGACTTTGCAGGACATCCTCAACTTGCCTATCATCGATACTGCATGGCTTTAGTCTTCTCTACCGGTTAAGATTGGCGGATTGGGCATCTCAACATACACGGACATGTCCATTCAGGCTTTCAGTTCCACGGTTTGGGGATCCCAACAACTAGTATCCCAAATCCTGTGCGATGCCAATTTATCAGAATGTGATTTCGGGGCAAGTGAAGACTTCGCCGATGCAGCTCGTGAGTGGTCCGCGTTTATTGGGTTGGAGTGTCCAGTGGTTTAAGAACACCAGAAGCATTGGACAGATCTTATTTATTCGGTCAAACAAGCGGATCTTATAAATTCAGCGACCACTACCGAGGCCCGCGCCGGGCTGCTAGCAGTAAGCAGCGCTTACGCTTGTGATTTATTAAACGCCATTTTCGTTAGCTCAATAGCAACTGTACTGGATGACGCTAGCATCACAGTAGCCGTCGCAATCCGATTGGGAATCCGGTTTTGTGCTCCGTATCGATCTATCTGCGGAAAAAAAGTTGGTAACGTGTGGACTCAGGGCTGGATTGTTACCGAATAAAGTCTCCTCATTCCCGTCATGCCAACGCTAACAATCTTCTAAAGAATGCATTGACGTTCGCTTGCTTCCCTTCGCGTTTAGAGCATACAGGAGTCTGCAGGATTGACGGCAGACGACCTGACGGTGGAACTCTGTCACATTAATCGTCACATTAATTGTGTTAATTTGTTTTTACCCAATAAAATGATTACTAACAAAATTATCAGCATCAAGTACTAATTTTTTTTTCAAACAATTTTGATAAACTTTGTAGAATTTAAAAATTTTGATTTTTAAAGATTAAATTTTAAATTAATTAATTTTAAATTTTTAAAGATTCGTAAATGAGTATTTTAATATCGAAAACTTTTCATAATGACCAAATATATCTAATATTTTCAATGCTTTGACGATCTAAATACGTGTATCAATTGCATAAAATTTCATTTATAATCATAACACAATTTAAGACTCGTAAATTAATATTTGTGTGACATTTAATTAACATTAATTTTATTAAATTTTGATGATGTTTTGATTTTTTGAGCGCACAGCCCTTACACTACATAAACGTATATTCTTTATCTACATAAATTATAAAAGTTATAATTTTAATAAATTTACTTAAATATATAATATTTTGATGATTTTATTAGGCATACAGTCTTTACTCTTCATCAAAGTATGTTCTTTACTTACATAAAATCGGGTTACTTTAAATTAAGTCTATTTCGCATTGATACAAAATGTTTTATCAACTAAGTTCTTACATTGTTTCTGTCGTTTACATTTGCTACATGTCCACAATCGAAATCATTTTCGTAGAGATTAAACCAAATAAGCTCAGTGTTTAACTTTAATTTAGAAAAACATTTATTTTTTTCGTTAAAGAGTCTTTCTCAATAATGGCAATATTTTGAAATTAAAAGTTTCTGATAACGATTGAAAAGACATTTGCAAAAATGGGAAGTATTAACATAATTCTGGACCTAATTTATATTTGATATAACTTAACGCAATGGATGAAGAAATGATGAGAAATGAAAAAATTGATGATAAAACTTAAAGCAATGTTAAAAAGAAACAACAAAATAGTAGAAAATGTAAACATTTTTATTCGTAACCTCTGCACAAGAATGTATTATCTAGATTTTTAAAATTATTGCAGTGTAAGGAACAATTCAGCGTATTTATTTTTATATTGACACAACCCACCCATAATCCTGCAGAATTAGGAATGGTTAATAGGTTAATCGAGCTGAGATTTCGATTATAATGCTAACGATTTATAAGCTTTCATCAGACTTATAATTCGCTCAGAGAGGGCACTGGTGTCCTCGTTCATAATTACTGAATTGAATAATTCACTTTAGGGATAAATGTATTTTTAAAGGACGTTAAAATGGCGTAATGTTACTTACTCCTTTTATATTAAATGCTAATGATGTTACGCTAATGATATAACACAGAAAACAAGCAGTCTTTATTGTAAGTTGTTTTAGCAAGTTATTGTTATTTGCTATCAAATAATAATCATTCTTAAAATTAGGGATTATACGCTCATTAAATTTGATATAATATTTGATATATATTTGATATAATTTTGAATAATCTACGCTATAATTAAGAATCTATTTATAATACTAAATCCGCTTATTTGGATTGTTATAAATTCGCTGAGAAACAAGATTAATAATTCAAACAAACTAAAGTCAAGATTATGACAAAATCAGATTAAACCATGTAAATAGAATGAAACCCAAACCAATCATTATAAGATTCTAAGCCCCAAACATCATAAAATCGTAGTGATTAGGCAATAAATGGAATGAAACATATGAAATTATAGGGTGTACTAGTCATAAAGAATATGCACAATTACGAATATTGTTTCATATCGCTATTTTATTTCAATTAATATTGCATTGTTATAATGTAATAAATAATAATATTATATAAATATTCGATAATAAATTATTGATAATTATTTAATAATAAATATTATATTATTTAATAATATAATTGTTGTAAGTGATTTCAAAAATAAATATTCTGATTTTAAAAATAAATATTTAAATTTCATATATAAATATTTTGATTTCATAAATAAACATTTTAATTTCATAAGCAAGTATTTATTTTGAAAACTGCAAAAGAAATGAAGGAATAAAAAAGTTATGATTTTGAAGCTGCAAGAAAACAATAATGAATTTTAAATAAAATTTTATTCAAAATTCAAAAATAGTTTCCTTTTTACCAGAATGCGTAATGATACTACTAGAGAGACCATCTACAATGGATAAGCATCTGAAGGATAAGCATCTATCCATTTGTAGATGGTCTCTACAAATGGATAAGCATCTGAAGATGTTAACAGAGTATAGCGAAATATCAAATACTTATTTAAAATTCTTTTATATGTAATGGCCTCGTTGAATTCAATAAAGTCCGTTCTAAGCTCTCATTATCCTTGAGGAGGAACATCGAAGATGTTCCTCCTCAAGGATTATGTTCCTCCTCGAGATACATAGATGTTCCTACTCAAGGAACATCTTCTATGTTCCTCCTCAATGAACATCGAAGATGTCATCTTGGAGCATCCTGGATGTTATTAATTGTCATTGTCATGCAAATTATATGTCATTAATTTTATTTTGCCAAATAAGCCTTCAAATATAATAGGCTATTCGTATTAAGTTTTAAAAAATTAGTAATAAAAAATGCCATGACATTTATTTCTCGAATGTCAAAATATAGTAAATGATGTAGGTTTAATTTACAGTTATCACTGTAATATAATAATATAATAATGTGATAATAAATAAATGACATTATTTGTGTGGATCGTGACAGTCTCATTAACATTGTCCAAACAGATAAACCTAAATATAGCAGCTGTCAATGTTGACCGCTTCAACAACTATCTACAAAGATTTATCAATTCGGTTAAAATACGGTATCATTGACTTTGACGATTAATAGTAATTCGGTTATCGGATTCATAAACACGTATTTGCATTTTCATACAAAAGATAAATTAAGATAAATTCAATAAGATAAACCGTTTATTTTCAATATTATTTTTTAAAAAGGAAACATTCGATTTTACTAATTTAATATTATATACAATTTAGCGTTGTCATAACGTTAAAGGTAAATAACAAATGCAAATTATTACATTCCGTTACCTGTCGCCATGTTTAGCGAATGGACTGCAGTGTTTTGAGATTTGACACAAATTATGATTACAAATACGCACTTAATTTGAAGTTCTGTCATTCAGTGACCCCGTTATCAACGGATTCGCATTTGTCTTATTTGAATATACCTGAAGGTCTAAGCCAGGGGTTCTCAACCTGGGCGATATCGCCTACTAGTGGGCGAAAATATTTTCCAGGTGGGCGATTTTGTTTGTAAAAATTGATAAAAACAAAAAAAGAAAATCTTAAAAAATTTTTGATGTGAAAGTTTAAAGTTATTTCTTAAACATTTATTTTTAAATCTACACAAGATTTTAATGTTCACATGCAGTAAACTTTAACTTTTAAATGTGTTAGTCGTTTTTTAAATAAAAAAAAGTCGAATTTGTTATTAATTACATGGTAAAAAATGATTTTTGGCACCATATTGATTTTTATTACAGTTTATATATTTCTTTCTAGTTTTTTGTAATAAAAATTATCCCTTATTATGACAAAAGAAAAAAATATGGCGCAAATACAGTGCAGAGTATTTAGCTTTTAGATTCATCGAAAGTCCCTATGAGAAAGATATTCCATTCTGTCTTTTATGTCTCAAACCGTTCTCTAATGAAGCTATGAAACCTTCAAGGCTCCTCGAACACCAGAAAATAGTCCATGCTGGAAAATTAGATAAATGAATTGAATATTTTTAAAAAGAATACTTGAAAGTTCAAAAGGACTGATTTCTTCTTATGAATTTGCTGCACTAATCTCTAAAACCTGTAGCTCTAATTCCGTTGCTGAAACACTATTAAAACCTGCATTTGAGATTCTTCTCGAAACAGTTTTAAAAATAGAAGATACCGAAACAATTTTTAATACAATTCCACTAAGCAACGATTTAATTTGAAGAATAGATGAAATAACCGAAGATGTTGAAGGACAGCTAATTGAAAAACTAAAAACTAGAAAGTTTTCTATTCAAATAGACGAATCAACTGTTAGCGATAGTAAAGCCCTGCTAATGTCATGTCCGCTTTATTGGTGACGATTTTCAAATACACGAGGAAATGTTATTTATGAAGTATTTAAAAACAGACACAACAGGAGCATCAATATTCGAAGTTGTTGAATCTTGGTTCGAAGAAAAACAAATACCATTTGAAAATTTGATATCATGTGCTACTGACGGAGCCCCTGCTATGATTGGTAGATATAAGGGGTTTATTTCATTTTTAAAGAACATTTGTCCAACAATATTAACTATCCACTGTATTATACATCGTCATAACTTGGTGGCAAAGAACATAAGTCCTATTCTTAATTCTTCTTTAAGGCTTGTCATCCAAGTAGTAAACAAGATAAAGACAAATCCAAAGTGTGACAGATTGTTTCAGATTTTCTGAAAAGACAATAATGAGCAATGCAATAGATTACTTCTCCACACTGAAATACGATGGTTATCTAAAGGTAATTGCCTTGCTAGATTTGTTTGCTTATTTGACATAATTATTTCTTTCCTGGAAGAAGAAAATGAATTCGATAGAAGAGACGAGCTGAATGCCCATAAAAACAATATAAACTTTATGGCATTTATTTTCAGAAAAGCTTAATGAAATATCGCTGAAGTTGTAAGGAAAACGTGTTACTCTGATAGACTGTAAGCGTACTATTAAGGCCTTTACAGAGAACATAGAAGTTTTTGAGAACAACTTATTGAAGAGAAACTTTAAAAATATGCAGGAGATGAAAAATGTAGAGTCTTTTCTTTCTGATCAAGACTTATTCAATTATTCTAAATACTTGTCTACTCTAAAGCAGGAATTTCTTAGTAGGTTTTCGGATTTATTTTCTTTGCATATTAAGCCATGGATGATTGACCCCTTTGGCTGTGATATTGAATGTGTTGAAGAAAACATTCAAGAAGAACTTATCGATCTTCAATGCAATGAAGAATTGAAATATAAATATGAAAATGACGGACAATTTGGATTATGGATGACACAGTCGGCGAAGTTTTTATATCCTACGTTTTGGACTGAAATGACCACTATTTTGCTGTGTTTTCCGTCTTTTTATTTAGTGCAATGTGGTTTTAGTACAGCAAATAAAATAATAACTAAAGAAAGAAATAGAATAGACATATGTTCGAGAGGTGACGTGAGAATGAAGCTTACAAACTTTAAGCCTAAAATTGAGGAAATAGTAAAAAAAAACACCAAAACCAAGGATCACATTAAATTTATTTATGTATTTTTTTAATTCGGTTTATTTATTATTCATTGATAATCTAACTGAGGCTTGTAACTTTATAATACAGATCTACATATTATGTTTTTAACATCCATATATCTACTGTTATTATTACATGAATATTAAGATTTATATAAAATTTAAAACAGTTTTTCTGTCAAGGTGGGCGATATTAAAAAAAAAACAAAAATGTTCAAAAGTGGGCGATGATTGAAAAAAGGTCAATAGTTTGGAACACATCAGATAATACATTATACTGATAGAGTTTATCGAAATCAAATTTTTCAGATTGGAAATTGAGTGTAGCTACGGAGTCCAGCTTCCATGAACCTTGCGTTTAATGATCTAGCGCAATTCGCATCGATTTCACGACTAGAAAGTAAAATTTTAATATCTAAAAAAATTCCGCTATAATAAAAATGTGTCAATACCAAAACGAAAAGTTATAGTTCAACATTATTTTAAAAAAGTTCCAGAAGTTTTTATCAATTCAATCTGATTATATAAAAATATATCTTTATAAAGATATATTATATATTACATATTTAAATATAACTTTATAAAGTTAATAGATTGTTTGCAAAATGCCTTGTTATAAGAATTTAATCTTGTAAGTTACTCTCGATTAAATATAAAATCACAAAGTTTCCAAAATCGACTTTCGAATGCTTAAAACGTGCTTACCGGTCAAATGTTTGCAGTTTATCCCTCTACAAATTAGGGATAAATTCATCAAATAAAAAAGCAACAAAAAAGACGGTGATATCTACTTTCAGAATTACTGTTCTAAGTTTGGTATAAATAATAATCAGTGTAGAATTTTTAGTTAACAATAAGTAATAGACAAAATTCTGTCGAAACGCTGTTTTATATGTTTTATGATGCGTATAATTAAATTAACAAGTTCACTAGAACTTTATGTTGTTCTTAATCATTCTGTGGTAGTGAATTATCATTTTTAATAGCATAAATCCATTCCCTCGTATGTTCACAATGTTAATTGAATTAGGTGTTATGAAGAAAACAACGTTGATTGAACCAACGAAGAAAAGTTTTATGATTAGAAATCAAGAAAAATTTTATGATCTACTTAAAAAATAATAGCGTAGGAAGATTGCCTTTAAACAACTACTTTGACTTTATTTTTTACTAACTTTTTAGAAAATTACTGATGATGAAACGTTCTGAATTAGAGCGTTTGAATTAATAAAAAAAATACTTTAACTTGTAATTCGTATTACTACACCACATGCTCATCTAATAAAATGAGCAGTTTTATGCTCATCTAATAAAATCCATAATTTGAAAATAAAATTTTTAAATATTGAAAATTCTTGAAATTATCTTGAATTTTGAGATAATATTATTATATTTTTGACAAATATTTTATTTGCCCCCAAATAATGGATATTTGAAAAGTGGCTTTCAAGTATATATTTTATTAAATTCACGGCTATTTGAAATAATAACAAATAATATTCATAATATTAATAATGTAGAGATGATCTATTGGCCTCTTAGTCTCTCGACATTAGGCTAAAATAAATAAAAAGACCAAATATACATTAAAACCGAGAAAATAAAATGTCTTTGCAATGGCTAACGACTCTGTATTTTGTCAATCTTCGTCAAGCTCATCTTTGAAACACGTGAAGCAAGGAATTACATGATTGGAGGCAATACCTACAGATGCATGTTAATGTGCGGTTATGAAGGGGGTACGAATGAAGCAAAATTTATTGTGGTATCCATGAAAAGAGACTCTCCAGGTAAGAGGGCGTGTTTGCGTCCGTGGATTTTGCCAATCAATTTGAAGGAATGCAGGAGTCAGGTATTTGAATGAGTAAAGTAAAAATATTTTTACTTCAAGGTTTTCGAGATGATAAATAATTAGTTAATTAATAAATTATTAATAAATTTTATTTATTAATAAATAATTAATTCTTGAATTTCGAGATTATGTTATCATATTGTATGGCTAAATACATCTGACCTCGAAATAATGGCTGTCTGAAAATTGGCTTTCAGGCATATATTTTTAGGGTATATATTTTATTGTTAGTATTTTTATTCAAGAGAATTTTTTTACCGGTAATATGGTCGGACTTATCCTCTTCGAACTTTGTTCAAATAGATAACTGTCAGAACAGTTTATTAAGTACATTGTGGGAATTTCAGTGAAATGTACTTCTACATCTGTAGCCATATTATCTCGTATTATCCTAAGTGCTCTAATTATATTCGCGCGATCTTCAATTTGCCAAAAACTCAAGTGCTTCGATTAATAAATCTGAATTTATTCTGAAAAGATCCAAACTTAACATTGAGATTTATTTAAGACCAATAGTTTTACAGACTTGGTGGCAGCAGGCTTGTTATATTAACAGACCATTACTATGCAGGCTTTCTATTCATGGCTATCATGATAATTTTTTTATTATTTATATTCCCAATTCATCCAGTCTCTCTTCAATGTAAATGTATTTTCTGTAGATCTCCCTGTGCATCCTTGCTGCATGTTTTTTCTTGTCCACATTTGTCTAAATTAGGATTAACTGATATTGGCAAACTACGGATATCTTGAAGTCTGCGCACCTGTCTAAATTCCTATTGAAGTATTAACATGTTTTTAACTGATATTAAATTTTTTATTGCCTGTTTACTGACTGCAATATTTGCTTGTGTTTTACCGAAAAATTATGTGGATAAATAAATTGTATTTTATAAAATACAATTTATCCTAATATGAAAAAGATTACTGCCTCAGCCTTTTCGCCAATTCTCCAAAATCCATCATCCTACCCCTACAACGAATAATCAACACCGCCGTTCGAGTGCTCTTTCGTCTCCGTCGCTTCGACCACACATCCACATATTTTGCCCAACTCTCCTGGCCCACCATCCACATCCGCATCAAACTCCGCCTTCTTCTCGTTACTTTTCGTCTCATCGCTGTCGGCTCCCCATCGTTCATCAACCTTCCTTTCTTAGACGATACTCGCCCCACCTCGCTATCGCTTCGTTCCTGTCATACCCTCTTACTCCACGTTCCTAATTACTCCAACAACTACGGTCTCCGATCCTTCCTCGTCGCCGCCTCACTCGCCTGGAATCAACTCCCTCTCGACGTCCGCCGCGCTCCCTCCTTTATCACATTCAAACACCTCCTCCGTTCACACCTTCTCGACACCTGATTCACAGTTTTGTTTTGTTGTGGTCATGTAAGCGTGCGCTGGCACGCATTTGCCACTTTAAAATAAATCCTTTTTTAAATACAATTATATTGAGTATATGGCATACAATAGAATAAAATAATCAAAAAGATACTCAATTATTATTTAATTATTTAATTATTACGTAAATAATTTAATAATAAATAATAATAATTTTGATAATAACTTTATAAATAATCAACATTGAACTAGTTTTAACTTCGCTGATCAAAATTAGTAAAAACGGATCAATTATGTAGTTGGATCTGATAATTTTAATCAATTGTGATTAACGAGTATTTTATCACTTAACTGAGGCTACAAATAAATTTTAAAAAATTATGAATTAAAAAACATTATGGTAATGTTTCTCAAAAAACTAGCATCCATCATGTTATGAATATCATTTCTTAAATGGTTTGGTTAGTAAAAAGTTTTATGCTTGAACGATGAAGACACAATATAAATTTCAGAAAGTTAACATTTATTTAAAACCTTAAAAATGAGTTAATATTGTGACCTATAATTGGTTAATAATAAACAAATGTTTAAACATGCATTATTATAAAATTAATTTTTAATATAAATCTCACAAAAGCAATTGCAATAAGAGACTGTATTATGACGTTGAAATATAAATTATTACATATTATTTATATCCATATTTGAAATAATAAATACAACATAATTTAGCATAAAATATTAGTAAGTTAATAAAATATTTTATGTATTATTTTTTATATTAGATTAGTAGTTAATAAATTATCATTAACTGATAATATAATCTTACAAAAGTGAATGCAAAAAACACCGAATTATAGCATCATAGCATTCATGATTTAAAGAAAACCATTTATTTCGATTTATTCTCAATTTGGACTAGGTAGTCAAATAAAATAATTTTATTGCGGGATTACAAAATTTCGAACTATTGTGAAAGTAGGGACAAGTAAAGTATAAAACGAGTTGCTCAAATTTAATTTGTTGTTTAAACGTCATTTAAAAAGGAGCTTAACGAAGAACAGAAACAGCAAAGCAGCGACGCGTATAACTTATTATTTATATACTTTGTTATGTTCATCTAACATTGTCAGAAAATATAAATCTCTTTGAAAAGAAATTTATATTTTAAATATAAATATTTTTAATATACATATTTTTTTATTAGAAACGAAAGAAAATAATGAAAAATAAATATAATAAATTGTATTAGCAAATAAATAAAAACTGAAAATAATAAAATTTTCGTTTCTAATGTTGTAAAGGCGAAAGATGCCTAATGTCCATCTCAGCATTTACATTGAATGACATACATGACTTATTTTTGTTTCAATGTTGCAGGTCAGCATTCAATCCCATATAGTCCCACTGGGCGTGCAACAGTTTTATATACTTTTTCTTATAGGCGGTAAGATATGAGGCAGTCACTTATCACCCCGTCACATTTTGCTATCACATATCATGCTCATTTCGTGCTCGGGGTGTCATCACTCGTGCTAGCGTCGCTTTAAATGACAAAGCCTAGATACGAAAATGTATTTTGTATAAAATGCATTCTGGTAATTTTTCATCCTGGTCAAATTCTGGTCATTTTTCATCCTGGTCAAATTCTGGTCATTTTTCAATTTAAAATTGCAAAGTCAAAATTTTGATCTGGAAGAATCTCACAAAGATTTACAAAAATACATATTTGAATTTCTAAGTTATAGAAAGTATATTTTATAAGGACCAATTGACTTTATAATAACAAAACTTTTGTTTTCCAATATTTTTCTTTTTTTGTAACATAAACATAGTATCCTCCCCTGTGATTAATCTCTTTATATTCCCAAACACCAATTGATGCATATCTTTAAAAACCATTTAACCATTAAAATTAATAAGACGAATAATAGAATTTAGAATGAATTTTATTGGCAAATTGTTGAATAGGAGTAAAAGATATTATTAAGCTGTCATTAGTTTGATATGTATTCAACAAATTATAGGCCCTTGTGTGTCCCGAAAGAATGAATGTCAAGAAAGAATGTCCCACAATCTTTCTTGTTTCGTTGAGAAGTTCACGAGACAATGAATGTATGATAATATTTCTTCAAAACAAATTTTTACTGTGATTTACACTATCATGTTTTAAGTAACAATAAAATATTTTAAATCATAGTGAATTGCTTGAAATCATCAGTAAAATGCATATAGCCATGCATCGATGGTGAGAATCACTACATGTTATCAAGACAAACTTTGTTAAAAGTTTAATTAATTCCACTTCCAAAAAAAGTATTTGTGTATTTTGCCATTATCCATATCCAAACATGTCCAATTGTTAAATAATAAGAAACAACTTTATAATCGATAGATTATAATAAATTGTATTTCTCTTATTATGCTAAAATCAAAAATAAAGTATACAAAGTGATAACAAATAAAACTTGTTTGAATAGTAAATGTTAGTAAATAATAAATAATAATAAATAAATTTTGTCTTTTTTAAATCAATTTATTAATAATACATCAAGTTCGTTACTTATACCTAGCATTTTATCGCATATAATTCGTTCTTCATTGCGCTAATCCTGTTTCTACATGTCCATATCTCAGATGGACGCATTATCATTAAATTTGAATTCCGATTTTCTCCTGTGGAGGCATGATGACATTACTTTTATCAATATAAAGCTCATTCGTAAAGCTTATTCGTAATATAAAGCTATATAACGTGAACATTATATGCTTAATTTAAAAACTGACGTATCCATTGCGTTACAAGTGATGATTACTCATAACTCTTTAACAATGGATAATTTAATTAGTTGTGTATCGAGTTCTTTCGATTCTTGTATTCCGCGTAAATTCGTGTCGATTTATAATCGGGATCCTAAATGGATGACTTCTCTAATAAAAGAGATTGATTTCAAAAGAAATCAAGTGCATAAAATAGGAAACTTAATTAAAGAAAAACAATTAACGGATAAACTTTCTAGTCTCATAAATATTTCCAAGAAGTCATTTGTTCTGGAACTGCTAGGTACAGGGAATTCGTCAGACTTTTGGAAAGGTATTTCACGACTAAAGCCTGGTGGATGTAAATCAGATTTTGCTAACCTTAATCAATCTGATTTAGTATTTGCCTTAAATGAAAAAATGAGGAAATCACGCCAGTATTCGATAAAACTAGGATTTCGAATGAAACTATACGTTATGAATCATTGGATCTTGTCGTTTCCGCATCAGAAATAAGTTCGGAATTAACTCGCTTGAGTACAAAAAAGCATTTGGCCCAGGACTGCCCGCTTGGATACTGCGGTTTTTGGAAGATGTATTGTCTGAACCTTTAGCACATTTATTTTCGAAAATATTTCGATCGGGAAATGTTCCTGCTTGTTTGAAGATGTCTAAGGTTGTGTTAGTTCCGAAAGGAAGTCAATCAATATCTAAAATGGCATATTGTCCAATATCGTCGCTTCCGGTCATCGCTAAAATACTAGAAAGCTGTTTTCGTCGACGAATTTATCACAAATATAGTAACTATTTAGACAACAATTAATTTGCGTTTCGACCCGCAGGATCGACAAACAATGTTCTATTGTCAATCTATCATATTTTGGTAGATACTCTAGCCTCTCGCCTCTTCCCTGTAGTACAGCTTTTACAGGTTGACATTTCGAAAGCCTTTGATAACGTATCTCATGCGATACTATTAAGAAAGTTAAAAAACGCAGGATTCTCTGATTGGCATATTATTTTTTAACTTCTATTTAGATAATCAATTTAAATTTATATCTCACCTAGGATCAAATTCAGAACCGCGTTGTATATTTAAAGGTGTTCCACAAAAAAGTCTAATTGCAACACTTCTATTTGGAATTTACATGAATGATTAATGTGTCAGTTGTTCCTCGTCAAAATGTTTTAAATATGCAGACGATCTTACTATAATAACCCGCGGTGACAACTATATACAATCTAACATTATAATTGAACAGAAATTAAGTAATCTTAAAGAATGGTGCTCGTGTAACGATCTTAGTATAAATGTGACGAAGTCAAAAATTATTCAGTTTGCGTTTAAACGACTTCATTCTAATTCAATGTTCTTAAACTTTGATCTAGAGAGAGTCAGCTACTTAAAGATTTTGAGCTTGATATTTGACTCGAACTTGTCTTGGAAGAGGCATGTTGAAGATACCGCATCTAAATGTGCTAGGCGTCTATACTTTTTAAAAGTGTTAAAGCAAAATGGTGTATTTGACTACCAGCTAGAGCTTGTTTACAATGCGACTATACGTTCAATTCTACTATATGCATACCCTCTACACTTTGTGATATGGCATTTCTTGAAATTAAAAAGCTGATTCGCATTCATAATCGAGGGCAGCAAATATGTGGCAAGAATATAGAACCACTTGAAGTTTCAATGAGCAGAATTTTAAAAAAGAAATCGCGTGCATCCATTGTAGAATATTTATTGTCAATTTCATCATCACAATATTTAGGGATGGAAAAGCGATACGATCTACGAAAGTCAAATAACATAGTTAAGCTTGCTCATAATGAAAAGCTAAGGCACAGCTTCTTACTTACAGCATTACTACTCAGATCGTCTGCTCTTTAATCGTTTATTGTGTAATTTTAAGACATTTTGAGAATATTATGTGTAATTTTAATTTTCCTACTTGTATATATTTTTTTCATGCCTTCAAATTTTGTCTATCGTATGAACAAAGATACATGTTCATCTTGTAAAAATAAAGGATTATTGATTGATTCGTTTCAACAAATTATGCCAGCAATCAGAGTATAATTTTCCTGATTTTATAGCCATTCTAGATGCCCATGTTATTAAAAACATGAGCAAGTCATTACCCATTATGCCATCTACGGAGAGAATAGCAGGAACAAAATTATGTGTTTCGATTGTTTGTATTCGCTCTTTGTATTTAAATCTTTTTCTTTGTGCATGAAAGTCAAAGAGACTCGCAGCATCTGAATGACAGTAAGACGGAGCCAAATGATTGAATACAAATACGTCTATAAACAACCGGCCTATTCTAATTAATTGAGCTACATACCAAATCCTTTATAAATAATTATTTAAATAATAAATAATTAATAATTTTATTATTTATTATTAATAAATGATAAATAATATATAATAGTACATAATTTCTGATTTTTTTAAAATAGTTGATGATGATCCATTATTGATAAAGAATTATTGGAGCTGGATTAAGGAAAGAAGAAAAACTTTATTTTATATTTCGCTAACCTCTGCTAGCATCTTCAGAAATTGCATGTTTTCATAAAGTTAGCATGTTAGCATATTCAAATCAACGTTGATAGGGGAAGGTGCTACCTTCAATTTAAAAATCTACCGTTTTTCTTAATGATTACTACTATCAAACTTGTTATCATAGTTTGTTTCCTAATTTTAAGTTTATATACCTGTGAGGTCACTGTTGCCACTGAAATTTTGATGACTCTTTTTTATTCTACACTATCCTTTAATCTTATCTATAAGCCAACAACAGTTAGCTAAATTTCAGCATTGGTGGACCTCATCAGCTACTGAACAAATACCTACGTTTCACGTTTCGGTTCTTTTAATATTGGCTGACGATCATTCGACTCTTCTGCTTTTATTGACACTTAGATTTAATGAAAGACTTTGGTTTTACATTTTGCAAATTTAATTAAAATAATTTCTGATTTCAAATTAAATCAGCGTTGGTAGGAATATGTTACCTTCAATTTGAAAAACTACCTATTTTTGCACTTAATTCAATTAATTTAACTTTTGTCTTAATTCTTAAAATGTATTTTACACAACAACAGAATCGTTCACGAGTGAGACTATATTTGCCATGCAAAGTCATCTGGCTAAAATCCATGCTGAGTATTAGAATGGTTGGAATTCTGACCGAGATGATTATTATACTATAATCGCAAAAGCTTTTTATAGCAATTGTTTATAATTGCAGATCCATATTTCTACTTAAATTGTTTAATTCATTAATTATTTATTAATTTTAAGTTTATTTAATTGTGCAGTCATTGTCATTCTATTTTATTCTGAACGCTACTTTAACCCTATCCATAATCCAACAACAGTTAGCTAAATTTCAGCATTGGTGGACCTCATCAGCTACTGAACAAATACCTACGTTTCACGTTTCGGTTCTTTTAATATTGGCTGACGATCATTCGACTCGTCTGCTGTATTGACAATTAGATTTAATGAAATACTAATTTTTGCTCGATCTAATAATACGAATGAAATATTAGTACTTCATTCAATGGAATATTATTGACAAATAAATTCCATTTTGTGTTTTGTCAAAGTTCTTTGATGCATTTATATTTGTATATTTATATTTGTATACCGTTTAAATTTCATGATTCGAATTTTTCGCCGTTTGGCAGTAATACAACAATTACAACGTTTCAAAACAATCTTAAAAAAATTAACTTCATCATTACCGAACATAATCCCTGACTCGAAAGAATAAACGGATTGTGGTTAATGCAATTACTGTCTTAACATACGCCAATTTGTAAGTTCATGATTACGGTTATTAATTCCCTATTTGAGAAAAAGCGGTCGAAACCTGATAACATTGAAGTTAATAATATAATCACTTAATAATTAAAATAAAAACGATTGATTTTTATTTTAAATTTCAATTTAAAATGTTAAAATCGAAAGGAAAACATGTAAAAATTTCAAATTTTAATTTTAAATATTAAAATCGAAAGGCAAAAGTTTCGATTTTTGAACAAAATATTATTTCAATTTTTGAACAAAATATTATTTCGATTTTTGAACAAACAAAATACACGTGATATAATTTTTAAATTAAAAAATATAAAGTTGTTATTTCTATTAGTCTCATTCATATCAAATAATGAAAATTATCTAATAATTAATAATTAAATTATTAACCTAATAAATAATATTTATTTTTCTTGAATCCTTCAAAATTTTAAATTCTTCTTTATCATTATGCTGGACATTTAAAAGCTTACTACATAAATACATGATGTACCATAAACTAACATGTCATATTTCGAACCGGAATAAATTACGCGCCATAATTCGATCACTTTATCACTTATAAAAGTGCTATTAATTATAAAATAAATATCGAATTCAAATTTCAACTACAATGTGTAGGAAACCATCCATACAATTTGAACTTTTTATTAATTAAAAGCTGCTTGAACTTTCAAACTATTATTTCTTATTTTGTTTTTAATAAAAAATTATAGCAAAAAATTAAATTTATTCTTATGTAAATAAATCTTTTGTATCATCGTAATATTCATTATATTATTTTCATAATATATTAATTTTTGTTTAAAATTGAACAAAATTGAACGGTTATCAATTTCTGCTGATTTTGTAAACCTAATAATGTAGTGTAATAAAAATGAAAAATATAATTTATTCAAGAGGTACTCGTTGTTTAAGGCTAATTTAAGTTCATCATTTAAAATCTGTATTGGATACGAACAAAGGGAACAGACGAATAAAATGTCGTAAGCTTTTTTCCAACAGCATGGTGTATTTTTCGACCTTATCCAATGATTTAACTTGTTCAAAGTTAAATCATAGTTTTCTCGTAAAATACTCCAAATATAGAACATTGCTCCATTAAATCTAACCAATCTAAACTCTCAATGAAATAAACAAAAATAATAGCTTCAGATTAAGTTTAAAGTATTCATTTATGGGCGCAATTAAAGTGCAGGGAAAATAAAGCTTTAGTAAAAGAACAATTTTTTAATACTTTTTCCTCTTCGCTAGATTGCTATTTATTTGCTATTTACAGCTTCGTATTATTGGGTAAATCTATCATAACAAAAGCAGTAAAAATATTTGATAATTATGTGCGCTGTCTTCAAGGTCAAATTTGGAGACGAATCTGAGAGAAAATACGCCAAAATGATGCATCGATTTTCTTTTAAACAGTACACAGACTCAAATACCTACGCAGAGTTATTAGTTGTCTGAACTCCAAAAAAGAAAGATAGTAAATAGATATAGAACGGCACTTCTATTTTCAGAATGCTCTTTAAGACACAAAAATTTATCTAGTATTTTTTGTAACTAGAGATAGCTACTAAATATAGACCGTAGGAATAAATGCATTTATGCAGAATGATCAGCTCGTAAGAATAGTATATTTTAAAAGTTGTTTTTTTTAAGAGCATATCTTTTGTTAACTGGCCTGTGCTGAAATGCTACGTGACGATATCACACAATTCTGTCAGCGTTTCCTGCCAAACAATTGGATATAAAGCCAATCTTTCATTTGAGATTATTCTGTCAAGAACTAAGTCACATTTGGGAACTGCAGACCGAAAATGGCATTCTGTCCGAATCAGATAAGACTTTATATTGTATTAGTTAGCTAGCTTATTTGAGTATCATCAAAAAATGAAGAAGCTATGGCGTTTCCTGCAAGACAATTGGATATAAAGCCAATGTTTCATATGAGATTATTCTGTCAAATTTGGGAACTGCAGACCGAAAATGGCATTCTGTCCGAATCAGATAAGACTTTATATTGTATTAGTTAACTAGCTTATTTGAGTATCATCAAAAAATTAAGAAAATATGGCAAACGTTAACACGTTTGAAATTACCTTCAGATTAATACTTTTATTTTGAAATGTAATAGAATTTGTTATCAGTCCTCAAATACGGAACTTTAGTAATTTTAGTAAAGGAACTGAAATACGTAATAATTTTTAAGCTAAGTCGGATTAGGGATTCTAGCGTTTGTAATTTTCACTTTTCTATCATTTAATACTAGATTCTTTAGCTAATAACAATAACAGGATCAAAGCATGGTAAAAAAACAATAATATAATTTATCTTCTAAGTAAATTGTCCTCTTACTTCATTAAATAACAATCCAGAGAAATCAGATACCTCTACCATACACCAACGCGCCGCCTTCCGTCCAAACCACTCAGGGCTTTTCACACACCTAACTGTCCAGTCGAGGCAGACGATAGTAGATCGTCTGGAGATGATGATCCTAAGAAATATTAGTATTTGCTCTAATATGACGTCCTCTAGAAAATAAGACTAATCCCGAGATTGTCCAGGTACCCCAAGTACCAAGGCAATTCCTCTTACTGAAATATGTTGGGTCCGTATTAGGGCCCATCTAGCTCTCTTTAGTACACTCTTGAATTTATTCAAGTCTGATCCAGCCGACCATTTAATCGTAATGGTAAACCCCAGGTATCTTACTCGATGTGTGAAGACTGGGAGTGGTTGATTATTAAAGATGGAAGAGAGAGATGAGATTTGCTAGTCTCTTTAAATTTTTCGTTGCCACCGGGGCGCCATTAAAGACCACCTGCGATTTGAACGAGTTTAGAAGAAGATTAGTTTAGTTTACGCCGTACAAAAACTTCTAAAGCCGCACAAATTAATCTTTGTGAAAAGACGCATTTGATCTAAATTGATATTGTAAAACAATATCTATTTATCATTTCTATTTGTCAACATTTCTCATCTTGTTATTAAATTAATGATATATGTAGATTTATAAATAGATTTATATATTTTTTGTAAATATAGATTTCGCTGGAAGAATGAGTAATTAATAGGCAATGACTTATTTTTTAGCTTTATGTAATATGAATTTGTTCATAACTGTGTAAAAATAAATCTAAATTATATAAAGATATGAAATATATGTTTCGATACATTGATGATATATGTGTATTTAATTCTAATAATTTTTATTCAATTAGTGAGCACATTTATCCAGAAAGCCTTATTCTTAACAAAACCAATATTAATGATAAAGAAGGTGTATATCTAGATATGAAACATTAAATTAACATTAAATAAAACTACTATTAATTTATATCGTAAAGATGACATATTTAAATTTACGAGAAACATATTTTTGCATGAGTATCATGCATACCATATAATATAAAATATAATACATAATATAATGAAATTTTAAGAATTTCAACAATATGTAACGATATTGGTTTTCTTCAAAACCATTTAAATAATTTAATATATAATTTAATAGATGCATATTTAAACTAGGTTATTATAAAAATCCATCAAGCAGAAAATAGTAAAATATATAAATTAACACAATAATATAAAGAATAAATTTGAACTCTCAAGTGGCAAATTTTAATGGATGGATAATAAATAATATACTTTGTATTAGAATAAGATACTAGATAATCAAATTTCATTAGAGGAAATACATCATCAGCATGTATTTGACTCCGTTGCTATGTTGGGTCGAGGAATGGGAGGGGTCGAAACCTGATAACATAGCAGTTCCTCCTGATGACCTGTAATCCTTATTATGATACATCGTCTGTTATTTATTAGTCAATTCAAAAAATTGACTTTTATTCATAAAAATTAACTTTTATAAGTTAATATAAGTTATATAAAATCTTATAACAATAATTTATTAAAATTATTTATCATTTAATTATAAAATTTTGATTTAGCATTATTATAATTATTACTTTTGAATTTATAATTATATTAAATACGTAGACTCGGTTAGCTGATTTGATTAAAAGTATTTGAGGTAAATCAAATCAACATCAAATTACTTAATATATACAAATTATGGGCGTAAAAAAATAAATTATATGATTTAGTGTTAAGTTTAAATGCTATTAATGTTCTACACTAATAACTGATATGAAGTACATATGTTTGATACATATGATTAGATTTTTAAATCTAGAAATAAACCATTTTATAATGCAATAGAATAAATCAGCGTTTTTTCATACAAATTTTCTTAGCAGTCTGATAATATCACAATGAAATTTATAAAAAATCAAATTTTATTTTGAACACGCTTAGCACATTCAGGAAACGCTTTTAAATACTCGCATAAGTATAATAGATTAAAAATTGCATTAAAACTTTAATTATAAGAATACACGTGACGCATCAATGCACATTTTTAGTTCAATTTTGCATATTTCGTTCCTGTAACCAAGTAATCGGTTAAATAAACCAATTTGCTAAAAACACAACTCGTAATTATTTCATAACTGAAATTAACATTTATTGCCAGATTGCACAAATCTACAATTGATTTAACATAATTAAAATGTGACTTAATTACATTTCTATTTTTGTTTTTATTTGTATTTATTATTTAAAATAATAATTTAAAATAAATAAATCATTTTATCATCGTGTTTTAATAAATTTTTAATGCACGTTAATGAGTTTTTCAGTAATTAAAGCAGCAAATTATGCAAGTTTATAAGTTGATGGTAATAATTCAATTCATAAATTGAAAATTCAATTTAAATTCATAATTTAAAACATTGCAGTTTTAAAATATGTAATTGTGAATTAGCATTTATATTGAAAATAAAAATGTAAGCGATTAATTGGTGTCTAAATGACTTCGACGATGTGAAAAAAATATTATCGACGTTGCAATGTTTCATCCTAGAATAATTACTGATGCAAATATTTAATTTAATAATAAAAATTAAAATAGAATAAATTTATTCTGAAAAATTTCAATATTATATTTTACTATCGAGGAATACCATTCAAATATAAAATTATTAGAATAAGACGATAACTTTTTACTTTTCCGATAATTATAGCTGAAGCTATTAAGCGTCTTGACTAAATATCGTTTACTCAATTATATAAATTTTAACACGTATATACGCCAGGTAATATGATGCCTCTATAGGCTAAAGCGCAACAGGTAAGGGATACTTTATTTAAATATCGGATTAATATTAAAAGTTTTGGTAATAAAGTGTATTTGAATAAAATTTTATCAGGCAACTTAATATAAGTAAATAATATATCACATGCGTAACAAAGTTTGTTTCATTTATGTTTTAATATGGATTGGTTGCATGCAATAAATTTCCCAAATGAACTCGCAGATATAATTAACGATTTAATTTATAACTTAAAACATAAAATTTGAATTTCTCATAAGTTATAAAGTAATAATCTAAGCGCAAGTCATAACCTAAGTTATAACTTACGTAAAAGTAAGTTATAATTTATATAAGTAAGTTATATAGTAAGTTATAAGGTTATAACTAAGTTATAACCTAATTATAACTTAAGTAAAATTAAGTCATAGGAAATAACCTAAGCGTAAAACTTTATTTTAAAACGATTAATATTAAATATGAATGGAAAAATGTGTTAAACATTTTAGCTAAATATTAAAATTTCATATTTGAATGCGTGATTTTAACGACGCAAGCATAAGTCTTATAAAATCTGCTGTATGCATTAAAATCTGCTGTTAAAATTTGATTAAAAACAAAATTTTAAAAGCCTAGGGCACTGAGGCATTAAGATAACTAATCATTCTAGCGTAAAATTAAAATGTTAAAGCTGCTCTTCTGTCGATTTTCATTTAAAAAAATGTCAATTCGAGATTATAAAATTTTAATATTATAAATTAAATAATAGCTGAATATTAAATTTTGAGATTTAATGGGGAATAAACAGAAATCACAACAGAATTCCACAATTCTTACCAACGAAGCACTTCAGCTGCTTCTTGCAAATACTAGATTTAATGAGAAGGAAGTATGTTTGTTTAAGTATTAATAATAGAACATAAGGCAAAATGGCAATTTAGATTATTGAATGGCATGCCGGATTTATTAGAGACTGCCCAGACGGCAAACTATCAGAATCAAAATTTAAAGAAGTCAGCAGATCACTTTTTCCCAATAAAAACATTGACAAATTATGCAGTCTTAGTTTTAAAACGTTCGATCAAGATGGTAATGGATTCATCGATTTCTATGAATTCCTGTATGCGATTACTATATTGCAAAGAGGTAATCCTAAAAATTAATTAGATTGATTAGAAGTCAATTATTCACAAAATATATCAAAATAGAATGAGATTAATACTAATTGATTATTTATATAAGAATTAATTTTTAATTTCATTTAATAAACTTTTAGTTTAAAAGTTTAAAATAAAGATTAAAATCATTTAATCTTAATTTTAATTAAGATTAAAAGTTAATTATTCACAAAATATATCAAAATAGAATGAAATTAGTACAAATTGATTATTAATATAAGAATTAATTTATAATTTCATTTAATAAACGTCTAGTTTAAAAGTTTAAAATGATGCAAATATTTAATTTAATAATAAAAATTAAAATAGAATAAATTTATTCTGAAAAAATTTCAATATTATATTTTACTATCGAGGAATACCATTCAAATATAAAATTATTAGAATAAGACGATAACTTTTTTCTTTTCCGATAATTATAGCTGAAACTATTAAGCGTCTTGACTAAATATCGTTTACTCGATTATATAAATTTTAACACGTATATACGCCAGTTAATATGATGCCTCTAATTCTTATTAATATAAGAATTAATTTATAATTTCATTTAATAAACTTTTAGTTTAAAAGTTTAA